>JAYMTE010000149.1:0-23283 GCA_036897545.1 Pelargonium fulgidum
ATGTTATAAATTTTTCGGCAATTTTATGAGTTTTCCAGTGATTTTATGAATTTTTCGGTGATAATATGAGTTTTTCGACGAAGATATGAGTTTCCAGCGATACAATCAAATAAATGAATTATAAAATAAAATAATTTTCATTTTATTTTTTTTAAATAAGTTAAATATTAAACTTACCAATTGGAGAGTGACACGAGGCCCAAAAAAATCCACATCAGCGACTTTAACAAACATTTTAATGAATAACGATGGTAACTTGTTTGGTTCACTTTGTGATAGTACGATGACTGATTTGGTTCATTATGAAGTTGAGGGAATAATTTGGTCCATCTTTTATAATGCATGAACTATTTTGGTCATTTATCCAACCATGTATGGCTTGGATTTTGTGAAAGTGCAACAATGACTAAGTGTAGAGCAAGCGAGTAAGGCTTGCTGGCTGTAGCCGAGGCATCATCGGTGAAGCGAGGATGGATGGACGCTAGTAACAAGTCGACAATGCCTACAATGCCCACGTCTTCAAATCAGGCACTACCACGACTGAGTAATGATGCTTCATGTGGTGGGCAAAGACTGTTTGTGGATCAGCTAAAGATCAACACGGACGTTGCCAAATTTGTGGGATCAAGTCGGGTTGGGATAGGGTGGGTGGTTAGGGACCACGACTATTTATGCTAGGGAACGGCGACGTACTTGGTTGGGGGATCAACCAGTTCATACTGTGGAAGCTCTAGCTATCAGGGAAATTATCGGGTGGGTTTGAGGGTAGGGATGACGATATGTGGTAGTCGAATCAGACGCACATGAAATAGTGAATGCAATGCAAACTTGAGGGGAGGTTTACATCTGTGACTTCGTTTTGATTATCTCGTAAATAGACATGTTTACTTGCCAATTCGATAGGATTAGTTTTGTTTTCGTTGGCCGGTTTGCAAAATTGAGTTGTCGATGCTTTAATTAGGTCATCTGAAGATTCGTTAGACTTGTCTTCTTAGTCCCAGTCTCCACACATTTCCAAGATAATTTTTCTATCAATTGCGATACTGGTAGCTCTCCTCTCAAAACCTAAATAACATACCTCTACTTTGAGCATGAAGAGCTTGACCCAACCAGTCTTGGTCCAAAATCATTTCTTTAGAATTCCTTACTAAGAAGTTGCCCTATCTAATGGGTCGAACTCTCGCGGGAATACCACTTCACTCACGCCTTAACCACTAAGTTAAAGGAGGATGGAAAATTGGAAATACACACCTAAAATAGAAATATAATTATAATCTCAAAATCCTGTGTTTCCTTGATTCACGAACTGGATTACAGGGAAACCATTCCGCTAGAATCGCGCTGCTGAATTAACATAAGCAACTCATTTCTGGTTTCGCGCTAATCGCACACTAATTGCTCTGCCATCTACGGCTTCACATCAAATCACCGGCGCTGTTTACAATATGGCCGGTATGGCGCCGCCGGCTTCGGCAAATCTGATGGCGAACGATCGCATAATTCTCATGGCTGTGAACGCCACTGCATCCAGCCTCTCCTTCATCGGCTCTGGATTCATTGTTCTCTGCTACGTCCTCTTCACGGAACTTCGCAAGTTCTCCTTCAAGCTCGTTTTCTACCTTGCCCTCTCTGTACGTCTCTCCTCTTCTTCTCCTTCTCCTTCCCTCGCCAAATTTCTCTGCATTGATTTGATTCATCTTTAAACGGTTTAGTTTCTGCATAACTGAAATGTTGCTGCTGTGCAGAGCTTTATCAATGCGAGTGAAAAGATCTCCTGAACACATTGCAATTTGTTCTTCTGTTTGAAAAATTAATACAAAACACCTGCAGCTTGCTGGTTAACTTGATGATATCGCTGTTAAATTCCATATTAGAAAAATTTGCCTGCGATTTCGTAGTAGCTTGGTGGCGATTAAGCTTTCAATTGTTTGCATTTGCAAATTGCAGTAGTAAATGAAGATTTAAATTTGTTTTGTTGAATTTTGATTCATAAATAGATTAGGTATAGAGTTACTTGAGCAAAAAGAATTTGCTTATGTGAGGTAGTATACTTTGATTGGAGTTAGTTTCCACTTTCCATTATGTGAAGACTGAAATAAAATACCTATAAGATTACAAGATCTAGACTCTATAGGCCAATGAAGGCATCAAGCAATGTCACATAATTTAGCAGGAAGGACGAAAATGTGCCTTGCAAATTGTATGCAATGGGATTATTGTTTAGTTATTGTTCAAATTTTATATTTCGCCACTGGGGATATTACTCTCAGACCTCGGTAAGCACGCATGCGCAATTATGAAATTGAAGTACATACTATATATGAAAAACAAATATGTGATCAAACTTCAGCTGCAGCCAAACTGCTATCACAATATCTACTTTCATGGCCGATGTGAATGTCCAGTGGGAGCACTTTCTATAAGAAACCATTTTCATATGCACATATGCATTGCTTATCCAATCAATTTCTTTGTTTGATCCTCCCTTGGTCTTCTCAATCTCATTTGAAGTGCTTTAATAGTTGAAATGTGCTCTAATTGGTTGCTTTGTCATTGATTGTAGGACATGCTTTGCAGTTTATTTAGCATTGTTGGGTATGCTTGCTGGAACCCAATCGCATTTGCAAAATGGCATTCTCTATGCAGACTGAATTTCTTTTTGTTGCTCATGCAGTGATCCATCCAAAGGGTTTTTTTGCTATGCTCAGGGCTATAGCACTCATTTCTTCTGTGTGGCGTCTTTCTTGTGGACCACAACAATTGCTTTTACTCTTCATCGCACTGTTTGCAAACACAAAACGGATGTTGAAGATTTGGAGCCTATGTTTCACTTGTATGTTTGGGGTATGAATTCAGTTGCGACACTACACTTTTCTATATCTCGCTTTTTGGTTTTTCTGTTTGCTTTCAAAATGTGGTTATAGGAGAAAATTTTATGTAGCTTCTCATGTTTGATATATTGAAGCATGTGACATTACTTTCTTATGATTGTTTATTCTATACTTCATATTCTTGTCATTGGGCTGATTGATGTGTTTTGCTTCTCACAGGAACATCACTACTTATGACTGTCATACGATCTATTGGTAATCAACATTCACATTTCGGTTCATGGTGTTGGGTACAAACTGGGTTTAAAGGCAAGGCAAGTAAGGAGTGGCTCTACCATGATCTACTCGTTTTTTTTACTTCTCTGGTTGTGCAGGATCTTTTAGAAATATACTGAATTGGTTTATTTTTGTGATATGCAAGGGCTTCTTGTTGCTTTCTTTATTTTTATAGCCGTATTTTAATTTGTTTTGTGTGCATGCGTGATGAGAGAGAGAATATTTAAATCTGTTTTCTGTGCATGTGTGATGAGAGATAAAGGGAGGTTAAATAAGTAAATTACTGTAACTTTCTTTTTCTATGGTATTAGAAAGAATTTATCCTGTGTCACAAACTCTTTTTTTGAATTATTAGAGCCACAACTTTAGTGAAAGTACATTAAGCATGGAGACTGGAGTAGTCATACACCTGAACTGAGTTATACAAGATACTCCTTGAAGTTATTACCATAGCTGCTAAGTAGATCAATTACCTAGTTAACGTACACACAATTTGATGTGTCAAGTTGTTGTTTTACCTATTTTATTTATTTAAACAGTAGTTGAACAAGCGTTAAAAAAAAGTAGTTGAAGAATGTAAAATTACTTGGAAAAAGAATGGTGAAATTTCATGTGAATATCTCAAGTAACTTCGATATAAGCCTTTATATTGTGATTGATTTCATAGTGAGCCAAAAGAATACCTTTCAAATCTCAATATTATTAAAGTTATGACTGATTACATGTTTTTCTAAACCAGAGTGTAATCATTTTCCATATGCAACTGCAGGCAATTCACTTTATGACATTTTATCTGCCACTCTGGGGCGCAATTCTTTACAATGGATTTATGTACCTTCAAGTTATACGAATGATAACCAATGCAACTCGTGTAAGTAGTAACTATCCTTATTAACTTCAACATGAGTGCTTATTGCCATTTGTAGACCTGTTGACATCACACTTATCCTATATATTAAATTTCAGATGGCAGTAGGCTTGCAATCAAATGTAAGGCCTGATATGAAGGTTTGCTACTATTTTTCTCACTTACATTTTAGGATGATCCAAATATGAAAAGATGTTGAAGATTTTTAAGAATGCCTTGCCATTTTCTAATGTTCTTAAATTTTCTGGTAGACAAAATTATTTGTCCAACCCTTTGGTTGTCTCCATGTGTTTTCATTTATTTTATTATTGTTTTTTTTCTACTTCTAAAAAAAATAAGAAAAAAAAAAGAATTTTACTATACATATTATCATGTTTTCTGTTGTTCCTCCATTGCCTTCAGTTGTTTGCCTGGACTTTTGGAGTATACTTGTTACGGAACTGTATTACATGTAAAGTAAACCAACATTCTCGTGACTACCCTGTCATTGATTTTCTTGTTTCGCAGGCTTTGAATCGGTGGGGATACTATCCACTCATTCTTATAGGATCATGGGCTTTTGGCACAATCAACAGAGTTCATGATTTTATTGAGCCAGGTCATAGAATTTTCTGGCTCTCATGTCTGGATGTTGGGACATCTGCACTAATGGTAATTCTTTTAAAAGATATGCTCCTTTTGTCCCAAAATGAGTGTTTTGTTTCTCTCATAAATTTGTCTCATATTGAGTGTTCTCTTTTCTTTTTAGGAAGGTAGTCATGCATGATTTGCTAATAATATCCCCATAATAAGTGTAAGAACCCTTGAGTTTGTTACGAAAGTGCACATACGTGTATATGTGCGGAAAACTCACTTATCCTTAAATTTTTCTCAAAAAGGAATACAAGACACTAATTTTGGGACGGAGGTTGTATTTGTTTTCTTTTTGCTTGTGGCTTATTAAATTTATTTTATTGTTTGTCATTATAACACAACACATAAAATTTGGATAACAGATCTAATTGTTCGATAGTTTAGGTATGGTTCATCATGTGTCAAAATTAGAAATTTTAGTTTTTCTTTGCATTGTACATTATGCTCACAAATGCTGGGAGAATAGTATATGTAGATTCTAGACAGTTCCTCTTCTAATTTTATCTTTCATGTGTACATGAAACACAAGTTGGGACAAAGTTCCTGAAGGATATTTCTTGAGCAAAATTCCATCTTTAATGGATGATGGCATCGTTTTAGCTTCTACTGCATAAATCGTGGGTTTAGAAATGAGGTAAATTATGCTGGCCTGGATCTTTTATATGCTCCAACACAAAATAAATAACTAAATCAGGATAAGGTTTACCATGGAAGAAAGCCGTAGAATATATGAAAATAAGAATTAGTGTTCTTTGGTGCTCCAAGAAAAAAGAACTAGTGTTGGATAAGAAAAGTTTATCATTCCCATTTTAGTATGATTTGTCTTTTCTTTTGAACAAGAACCAATCCATTCAGTCAAATATTATGAAGTATGATACAAATCTATTCAAAGTTAAGTTGATACTGTTGTTTTAATTTTTTGTAGGGACTCTTCAATTCAATAGCATATGGCTTGAACTCTTCTGTACGGCGAGCAATATGTGAAAGATTGGAGCTGTAAGTCACAAATGCTTATTTTATTAATTATCGAGAAATCAAAGTTGCTTGCATCCACTCAATATATTGAACTCAGAGTTGCATCTTGCTATAGTTTATAGGTTCCTGGAGTGATGCCGTGTCAGAGTCGGTTCAAAAAATCTGGTTATTGTAGTGTCTGGTCATCAGTGAATAACTAGTAATGTGATTGTGGATTGTTTTCCCCTACCAAAACTGGTGGGAATAGAGTACAAGTTTTATTGTCTATTAAACTCCTGGTTCTGAAGCAGGATGTTTGACAATAAAGTCTGCACCAAACTTATTGCAAAAAAATGTTATTATTTTCTTCAGTTCCCCCATTCCAAGTAAGCCTTACAATAGTTTTCCGCATCAATCCAAAAGGTAGGGCATTACTCATTAGCTAACAAATACCAAAACCCAAATTCATTGGACGGTTTGAGCTGTTGGCACCATTCTGGGTATTTAATTATTGAATTTAGTGGGTGACAGGACCTGTGAGTTCAAAATAAATGTCTATGAATCAGAACACAGTTTGATATGATAGGAAGGCCCTATTTCAGATATTTTTTTCTTTATGCTACTCCAGTCCAGTGTCCATTGTTATTATTGTATATTTATGTATGGATTGATTATGAAGTGGATGGTTGTTGGGAATTTGCATTTTGTAGGTTTTGGCCCGAGGGGCTGCAGACATGGTTGCCTAGCAAATTGAGGTCCAGAAACCAGCAACAAGAGAGTGAACTAATTCCACTGAAAAACGAGGTTCAACGCTAGCATATGTATACATATCGTACTTTATGCCTGTACTGGCCATGGATTCATCATCTGCAACATCTTTCGCTCCCTTGGTGTCGAGCTAGAGTGATGATGCATTCAAGGGACGGACAATTATGGTTGCAGCAAAGCCAGAAGGCTAATTACATGATTCAAAAAGCTCCACTTGTAAAATGCTTGATGTTGTAATCCTGATAGTAGGTTAATTGGAATCCCCAGTTTTAGTTGTGATTAATTAACCAGAGGTCTGTGAGTAGATAGTAGCAATAGCGACAATTTTGATTTTTCTTAGTAGAAAGTGTGGGTTTTGATTCCTTCCTATGTGGCTTTGTATATTTGTTATATTTTTATCTGACATAAGATTCCTAATTCGTGAATCTGTTATTTATTACCAACGTTGTATCTTATTTCCGTTGTACATGTCATGCATTGCTGACAAGCTCTCGTCGTACAATGTTATACAATGTGTTATATTTAGAAAAATGGATAGACTTTAATGAGATATCAATGTGTCGTCAGTGCATGTGTGATAAATATGCAACGCGCGCCAATGAATAACTTTAATCAAACCACTTAAAACTTGTATGTGACATATATTAAATGTAAAAGCTGACATCAATGTAATATATGTAACCATATAAATACATCTTGTAAGTGGTTTACTGAGAAAACGCAAACCGATAAATATTTGTAACGACACTCGTGGTGTTTATAAGTTGTAATTACTATATTTTCATATCAGAATGAAGGTCAATAAGAATTTGTAATCAAACTAATTGTACTTTGTAACTAAGCCGCACATGAACCACTCATGAAATAAACACACATGCGCAAATTGTAATTTGTATAAATTTGTCTATGCATGCATGATTTATAATTAATAATATGAGTTATTTAAAAGTATGTTATATAAAGCTAAAAGACATTTATTTTCCAAATCCTAACTACGTAATAATAATAACATTATAGCGATACGACCCGTGTCGCCTGAACACCGCGTCATCGGCTTTGCTGCTCTGCGGACATGGTCCCGGAGAGTGGCTCAAAGATACTTCCTCCTACAAATTCTTCAAGGTTAAACTTTTGACTTTATTAACCAAGAGAACAAGGAAGCTTTTAAAGGAACCCATTAGTTGAAAATATATACTATAAGATTCCTCTTATTTTCAGAGATACGTGATTATCCTAATTACAATAGCATGGTTTCTAATTACAGAGTTACATAAGAATTCAAGAAACGGGTAAACATTTCTGTGTTGCAAAACATCATTTAAGACCACTTTAGTTTACCTTTCAAGAAATTATTGCATTTTTTCTTTTACAAAATCTATGTACGAAGTACTAAGCGGGTTAGAGTCAATAAATGTCACAAATTTTACTCATGATTCTGAAAATTGTCATTTTTTTTATATTATTATTTGTTGTTGAATGCATGAGTAACTACTCTTTTCTTATTATTTGTTGATATAGGTCGACCGTGATAATTCAAAGGTTGACCACAAACACAATAACTCAATAAGATCTTTATTATATATTCATCAAAGGATATTTTTGTAAATTCAAAATAATACCCTTACTTTTAAACAATTTTATCAAACAATCTCATAATTTTAAATTCACTTTCAACATTCTTCCATATATTGGTTTCCCAAACAAAACATTTAATCTTTACAGGCATTTTATATTCTTCCAGCTATCTCTACAAACATTTTATCTTTATAGAAATTTGAAGTAGACAACCCAAATAAGCCAAAAGTCCCAAAGAAAAGGGAAGACTACAAGACAAAAAAAAAAGCATCTAAAAGCTGAAAGAGGATAGAACTAGAGCTCGACCTAGCTCTTATCATGATAGAAACTTGGACGGAGCTCAGTCTGAGCTCTCATCCAGCTGTCTACTTCGCCCGTCTGACAAACTCACTCCCAAGAGATAGTTTCAAGCAACTCAGAGTATAAGAAGTCAAAAATGCAAGAGCTCGTACGATGCAAGATCAAGCTCCTTGTCAACTCTCTACTTTGTTCGGGGCTTCCAAGACAATTGAGTAACAACATTAAGGCAAATGACAGAATAAAACAAGGACTATCAAAATTACAACGTTATTGACTGAATGCGTCTCGAAAAGTTTAGAGTAGTCGAATTTTAATTAAAAAAACTTAAGATTAATAAAGTGTCAAACGTGAGACTAATCCATAATATTCCTTTAATTAAAAAAATAAAATATAATTAAAGAGGATAGAGAGAGAGAGAGAAAGAGAGGAGAGAGAAGTCAAATCAAGTGGCGTGTTTGTCATCTCTATTAGAATAATCTTGTGGTGGGGGTGGTGGTGCCTCCTCTGTCCTCACCCTCAGGGTTTCAATATTCAAGCACCTGCTTCTTCTCCTTCTTCTAGACCTGAGAAAACGAGAGCTTAGAGAGAGTAAACATTCCTCTTCCTAATCTGCAGACATGTACATACATACATATTTAGCATAACAAAAGGACAAACACAGCAGCTCGAACCCCAATACACAGAATAATAAGATATCATCGTCTCTTTTTCCTGCGCACGCTTCCCTAATTCGTCTCCTCTATCCGATCTCTTCCATGGATCCCTTCGATTTGGTCCGAAAAGGTATCAATTTCACACCCTCTTTTTTCAATTCTTTAAGATCTGTTCACAATGCCTCTGCCTTTTCCTCCTCTTCGACCTTCGGAATCCAATTTTTATTTCGTTTTTCAGTGGATATTAATAGCATGTATTACCTTTATGACGAATTTTCTGTTATAATTTATCTCCCAATGATTTTTTTTTTCCTTTCTTTTTGGTCTGAAATTTTTTCTACTATAGTTCTAGGGTTTTAAGTTATAATTTTGTGCGTCTATGGGCTTACGTTTAATTGTTGGCGGTGCTTATGTTTGATGTTACTGGTTTCAGTTAATTGCAGTAGTTAATGAATTGTGCTGTGGTTGATGCAGTTAAAGCCATTGGAATGAATATATCTTTAATATGATTACTTTCTTCTTGTTATAGATGCTGTTAATTTGTGCTATAAAAGCCTCGCCTTTTCCAGTTTTTAAGTTTCTTATCATTTGAGATATAAGAGCTGGGTGTGGGTATTTTGTATTATTTCCCTGTTTTAATTAGAAACTGACTTGTTTTGCAGGTTTTGGCTAAAAATGCATGCTGGAAGCTGAGTTATTCATCCTATCTGAATGTTTATATTATATTCATAGGCCTTTTGTTTCCATATTAGTAAATAATGAACTTATCCAAGAAAACCATCCAAACAAATGATACCAAACTAAGCTCCCCACTCAAAGGACCATCTTTGAATCCAAATGCAGCAGAGTTCATCCCCTTTTCCCTTAGATCGCCATCTGGAAGCTCCAGCACAGTGGACGCAACAACGAGGTTTTCTACTTCTGGGACCTTAGGAAAAGCAGTCCTAGATCGATCAGAATCAGCTGTTTCAAACAATTCCGATGATGAAGTGCACCAATACTGGCGTCACCAGCTCCCTGATGATATTACTCCCGACTTTAAGGTAACGGGAGAAGATGAGTCACTAGGTGCTGGAAGCCTTTCTTTAGCAGGCTTGTCATTACATGATGGCAGTGAACTGTCACGGTTCTCTGGTTCCACAGGCGGTGGATATGTCTTTAATGAGCAGCAAGATTTATCTCATCACGCGAATGGTAACAACTTCACCGACAAGTATAGATACTCTTCTTCAACCTACGGGGAAGATCGGACTTCAGCTGGTTTTCTGCATGTGTCAAGTAAGCCTTGGGACAACCAAATTGTGAGTAATGAGCAGCTTATTGGAAATGGTATGGAAGGGGCTCTATATAATGGGATGTCTGGACATGGTTTCATAAATGATATGTTGGGTGAAAATGCAATTGCAGATGAAACCGACATGAATCCATTGGAGTTTTTGGCTTCACAGTTTCCTGGTTTTGCTGCTGATAGCCTTGCAGAAGTATACTTTACCAATGGATGCGACTTAAATCTGACTATTGAGATGCTCACACAGCTAGAGGTATGCTTGGTTGTTACCAAATTACTTGTATAGGAAGTTTATTCATTTAAGTGGCATGCTTGTCTCTTCCTGTACAGAGAAACAGTGAAGCTCCATCGTTAAGTAACAAACATGTCCACACTGAAATTAGTATAAATTTGATCTGTGATGTAACATATTTTCAATCTATTATTGTTATCTGCTCTAGTAAAATTGTGATTTAACAAATAAATGCAGAGTGCAAGTGAAGTTTGAAATGAAGCTAAGATGCATATACCTGTGCTACAATCTGAGCCTTTTTCATTCTTGTTAATCATCCTTTTTTAAATCTCTCTCTCTCTCTTAATAATGACTTCGGATTAGGTCATAATGTTCTGTTTCCTATAAATTTTATAATAAAAAAATGCTAACTTTGGAGAGCGTTGCCTTTTAAGCCCTCTTTTGGCAGGGTTTTTGTGGGCTCCTAATAATGACTTTTGATTTGGTCATAATGTTCTCCATTTCCTATAAATTTGATATAATTCAGAGAATGCTCACTTTGGCGAGGGATGCCTTTTAGGGCTTCTTATGGCAGGGTATTTCTGGCCTCCCCATCGCAATGAACTGGTTAGAGATATTGGTGTTTGTGGCTTTCACTTGTTGACTGGTTTCTTAGACACTGTGGCTGGGGACATGGGGGTTTACTGATTCTTTATGGGAAACATCTTCTTACACTGCATGCAGCCATTTTATGATTGCTACATTTTTTCAGCTCTATGTAATTAGAGTTGTATATTTCCAATTTTGACTGGAATAATGGAATTTTGGATGGGTAAAGTCTTCAATGCTAAGCGACTTAAATATGCAATTAATTTTCATAATTATTTCAGTATGTACTTTTAGTTTGTCTTTAACTCTCTTTTTTTTGTTGTTGTTATAGTTTTGTACTTTGTAGGGCATTTCATAGTACATTTTTGTTTTAAACTGTAGCTTCAAGTTGATGGTGCTTTCGGTCAGAATCTGAACTCAAAGACCTTGTCAGCCCCCAACCTTAGTGCTATGGACTTCCCTGCACTAGTTCCAGATGGTCAGAATGGACATCCAAAATATGCTGGGGATGATCGAAATCCTTGTCGAACTTCTGACAAGGATGACATGCTGTTCTTCAAGCCCAATTCCCCTGCATGTAGAGGTGGTGCAACAGATTTTGCTGCTGCTGTCAGGAAATTAGCATCTCAGGATAATAGTATGTGGAAGTACGAAAGAAATGGTTCAAGTGATGCCAACATTGGTTCAAGTAGAAGTTCTCATGTTTTGGCGAGCTCGTACAATAGTGCTGGACATGGGAGAGGTAGCTATGGCGATAGATTGCAAATTCGTGGTTCAGCTCGGGGAGCTCCTGTTTGGCTTGAAACTGGAGATGCAGTGGGTAATATTTCTTAGTAATATAACTAAGTGCATTTATACAGTTTTGATTTTGCTACATTGCCTTCTGCACATATACTTGTTTTAATATTTGCTGAGATGGCAGCAAACATGTATTCTGAACTGCGGGAAGAAGCTCGTGACCATGCACGTCTACGTAATGCGTACTTTGAACAGGTATTTCATTAGAGTTTGTCATATAGTTGTTTTCCATTCGGCAGTTCAAATATATGCCATCTTTTCGTTCTATTTGATGTTAATAGGACCTTGAACAGGGTTTGGAAATGCATGAGGTATTATAGGTATCTAAATAAGTGATCCAGGGCTGAACCCTCTATAAGTGATCAGGACTATTGCTGCAAAATAGAGAAAAAAGTTAGTCTAAATTGGTACAATTATATTCAACATGTAGTAATATCATGTCAGACTGTGAATTTGAGTACACTTTTTAGTTTTATATCTTTTGCCTGTGATATAATATTTTATAATTAACTTCATATCGTTCTACTTATAACTATTTGATGCTTTGTCTATACCAGTATGGAATTGTATTTAATACAATTTGTTACTCCCTCTGTCTCAAAACTAGTGTCTTTTATTCCTTATTTGAAAAGATAAATAAAATGAAGTGATTTGTACCCCCATGCACATTTGTTCTTACAAACTCAATGGATTCTTACTAACTTACCATAATTGGCAATTCATTTATAACTAACTTCCTAAAAATGATGGGATACTCATTTTGGGACAATTTTACTATTTTAGAGGACCAGTATACTCATTTTGGAGCAAAGGGAGCATAAAACTATTGATGGGATGGGATTGAACCTTTTAGTAGAGGAAGTCACAACTTACAAAAGTGGATTAGAGGGGCTTTAGGTTGTTTTGTGTGTATATCAAGTTTACTGCATCTTACTAAGAACTGGCATATGATTTATCTTTCTGATTAGCGTACTCCCGAATCTTAAGATATACCATTATTGTTTTCCTACATAATTGAGCTTAATCGAAATATTTAAGTATTAGTGAAAGTAGATTGACCGTGTTCAATAAAATTCTTAATATTATACTCTTCTCTATTTTCCCTCTATTCCATCCTTAACTAGATTTAAAGTTTTTTCTTGCTCATTCCTAGATTGACAAAATTAAATGGTGGGGCTTTATGGAGGTACACCTGAAATGAATAATACAGTGTAGGAATATAAAGTGCAGTGGTACTTGGCAATTGTTTGTCTATCACATCAACTGGTTAGAAGCATACGCAAGCATGCAGTTTTCCAGTCGGTGGTTTAACCGAATGCACATCACCTATGTCTATTTGATCAATTCACATAAAAAAAAAATCAAGTATTCATGCTTATTGCTGAGCTATTCTTTGCATATGTGTCAGCTTCAATTTATTAACTGTTATATTTGAAACAGGCTCGGCAAGCTTACCTAATTGGCAATAAGGCTCTTGCAAAGGAACTGAGTGTGAAAGGGCAGCTGCACAACATGCAGATGAAGGAAGCTCATGGGAAAGCACAAGAATCTATCTATCGTCAGAGGTTTGTTATTCCATGCTGCTTTTATTTTCTGTTCTGAAGGGGACTATGTGACACTTTCCTGTGTCTAGCATTTGTTTCAGTTCTCTTGGATATTTTTTAGTGCATCCCGGAAAGTTCCAATTTTGTTTTTAGTTCTTTGATACTGCCCTTTTATTTTTTGCATTGCTCAAACAAATAATTAAGAAAAGCCAAAATATGAGTTTTTTTATTTTAAAAGCTAGAATATTACAATCAATGGACAAAATAACCTAGGTTTTTTTAAAAGAAAATATTAATTAAAAATAAGACACTTTGTTTTGGAGAGGGTTGAGAACATGCCGGAGTGTGTCAAATTTGTTTTTCATTTTTTTAATTGCTAGTTCGCATGTCGAACACGTGTCAGGAGCGTGTTGTGTTGGTTGGCGTGTTGGTGCTTTATAGTCTACCATTGTATAATACTGTGAAGTGGCACGTCTAATATAATGAATGGCACCTTTCCAGATCAGCCTTGTAATGCAGTGTTATTATGCCAATTGTGGTGATTATTTTTAGTACAGCTGTTCTATATGTATCTTGGAAAATATGAAGGGAAGTATAAGGTAAATATAATTAGGAAGCTGAAGTTCCTAAAAAAGAGGTTTGACCTCCCTCCTGTGTTTTTATACGTCTTCTACTTTTCTTTCTCTTGGATTTTCCAAGTTCCAAACATGTTACTGGTAGGGGTTTTATATGGAGAAGTTGGTTAGTGGGTTTTATTTTTCTCTTGTTTTTCCCCTTGTGGTTTGAATATACATTTCAGGAACCCAGTTGGTCCAGAGATGCAGGGCAGTGGGAGAGGACAAGAGCGGATGATAGATCTGCATGGGCTGCATGTAAGTGAAGCAATTCAGGTGCTGAAGCATGAACTGAGCGTGCTGAGGAGCACAGCAAGGGCAGCAGATCAGCGTTTGCAGGTTTATATATGTGTTGGAACGGGGCACCACACCAGGGGTTCCCGTACAATTGCACGACTTCCAGTTGCTGTACAGCGATATCTGCTAGAAGAAGAGGGCCTCGACTACAGTGAGCCACAGCCAGGGCTGCTTCGAGTTGTGATATATTGAGCAGCAAGGGATATAGGAGTTTTTGAGACAACACAATCCATCAAAGTCATAGTCACGATATCGTATCATTCTTGTATCTGTGTATATGGGAAGTAGTATGCAAGCAGATCCTGGAAAAGAAAAGTTAGAGAGGGAAAGGTGAATATAAGGAAGCAGCAGATGTGTATCATCATGTATGGTGTAACAGTTGGCAGCAGATCATATTTTGGTTGGTCTCAGGAACCCTACATCAGCCAATCTTTGGCCACTTTTGATTTTTTTGTATCTTAGTGTTTTTTTTTTCTTTGTTAAATTCCTTACTTTTTTGTTAAAAAAATTGTCAGATGTAATTGATAGAATTGAATTACATGATAGCACAATTTAGAAAAGGTGGCCCATTGGTGTTTCCATGATTGCATTGACAAGGTAAGTGAGCAGATTCAGATTCATTTCTGGTTAAACTCATTAATTTGAGACTTGCTAATATTGTCACTTAACAGTAAACTTACTCATTCTCAAACAAATGTGTAATTGTAATTGGATTTCCTCTTGAGGTCTTAAGTTTGAGCCTCTTTGTCGACGGCATAGGATGGGATATGTGGGGGTGGGATTTAAGGTGACACTCCCTTTAGAAAGTGAAAAATATTGATACTTCGAGTATGATGTTTCATTATTGATAAAAACAAAACAACATTCAAGTGTTTCATTGTCAACCTCTTGTGCCAGTTAAGGCTATCCAAGATGTGAAGAGCACCAAGGAACCATTCACCATATGTACATTGCACAACTGTTCTTGGAATACCTAGACCAAAAGTTCATGAACATACATCATAGATATCCAAATAAATAACATTCATGATTGCAAAGAACACTGATGATGAAGCTCTTTAAGATATTGTAACTGTATCTATCAGTTTACACATTCAAACCAAATACAAAGCATATGTGGGCTATGTACATATTTTGGGTTAAGGCATTGATTATATGTGTTAAAGCAGCCCTACGATTTTCACTTCTTTACAGTTAAACCAATAAAACTAACACTTATGCTCTCACCAACACCTCATAAACATTACTATTATTATCCCCGCTAACACGCTTCAACATTTCAAAACTTTTGCGACTCCCTAAGAAATCAACCCTCCTGAATATAACACTACCACATTCAGCTGTTTCTTTGCTACAGTACACTGATCGAAGGCGATCAGCGTGCCTTGAGTCCGTGTGTATCGCAGCCTCTATTTCATTGTCTGACATGTTCTCCTGTCAACAACCATCCATGCATCAACAACACATGAATTCAGTACAATCACGATTGTAATTTATAAAACATAACATCAGCTCGATCTTATTAAAATCTGTACCTGGTAAAATGCATAAATGATATCTAACACCTGCAAACATGTAAAACCTTTCTCGCTGAAGTATGTTCTTGAAGAAGGGCCCATCTCAGCAAATCGGTCGATGGGAAACAGTACGGTAAGGAAGTGGTCCTTGAAAATCAACTCGTTTTTCTCACTGCAAAAACATCACATAAGAGTAAAGCACTAAGATGATATTTCCTCCAGGACAAGAACGGCTGTTATGGTTACACTAAATATCATTAGACATAATAAGTAATCATTCTATTTAACTACCCTCCGTAACTGACAGCAGCAAACTATAGCAACTTTTGGAATAGCAGTCCATTCATATATATTATCAGTAGTAGATGAGTTGGAGAGAGAGAGAGAGAGAGAGACCTTTCTGAAAGTGACCGCGTATAGTTTGCAAATGAAGCTTCTGATTCTTTGTCATCTCCTTTAGCATCAAAGAATATAGATGTGTGGTGTTCGCTATCACCTTCACCACTGAAAGAGTCTGTGTAAATAGAAGCGTTTGAAGTTGGCTCAGATATTGTCCAGCAGATTGAATCCAGAAGGCTGCTAGGATTTATTGGACGTATTGGGGTTTGACAAGTCTGTAAGAACAAAAGATGCAGAAAAACATTACTTTCACACGTCAGAAGAATAATCTTTTTTGGTATTTTCAGTGCTACTTGGAGTCTTTAGGCACTAAAGTTCATATGAAACTAACAAAGATTATATCCCATGAACATGATTAACCCTTTACCTGCATACGGCGACCACGACGATTTCTAACTTCAATCTTTGCTAAATTCACTATCTGTTGTCTTTCTTCATGGCTTGTTTTACCTCTAACACTCTGAGGAGGTTCATGGCCATGTTTCCCATTCATTCCCTGTGAAAGAAGAAAAAACACAATATAAATTAATATCATATGAGCAGCAGACAGAGAACAAGACAGTAGCCAGAAGCTACACAATGAATGTCCTTCACCACAGTAGGAAATATTCAACCAAACATGCAAGGAAGGTTTGAAACTGAGCCAATATTTATCAACAAACCCTCTTTGGGAAGGATTGTATTTTATAATATTTCCCTTAAGGCAACACAAAAGAACTCGTGAAAAAGTTAAAACATAGCATGCATAATATCATTATTCCTATTTAAGAGTCATACAAGTGGGAACCATCCAAAGCTAATAAGTTTCAAGAAACAACAAGATACTAATTAAAAGATGACCACTCTGAACTTACAAAAATGTTTCATTAATTTAAACTAGTGAATTACAAAAAGGACATTAGGCAACTCATAATTCAGAAAGTGGAGCAGAGATAGATACCACTCCTCCAATGCCACTTTGAAAATCTTCAAGCCTCGTTCCAACTTGCCTGGCCAAATCAGCCGATGTGTGAACAAGTTTTTGCACATATTTTTCCTTCATTGTTTTCAGAACCCAAAGTGGCTGATACACATTAGATACAGTATTAGTTTCACTACAATAAAATAGAACTTCTGCAAATCTCCCTTCTATACATGTTTCTCACTTAGCAGAAAATGAAACAAACAGAAACAGTTCCAAAGATATGCAACCACTATATGAAGTCTAAAACTATTTCTTACGAATACACTATACGCAAAACAATTTGTGCATCAAATTCATTTTTGTTCACCAATTATTCCATAACAAGCAAACTAGGACATGAAGAGTGCTTCACCACAGGAAGATAAAATGCAACACAAGAAGCACTCACTGTAACAAGGTTGTTAGAGTGCCCAAGATATCTTGAGGCGGAAGTCCCTTCACACACTACATGACTAGCACTACAGCCAACAAACCATCGATCTAAAACTGTAGCACCTTCCTTGGTAGCTGCCTCAACAACCTACCAAATATAAACAGTTGTTAGTGTATTGCTAACTCAGAGTACCAGTACAAGTGCCGACTTCTGAAACAAGTATAAAATTTCTAACCTAATGTTCACTAGTCACGTATAAGAGAGAACAATATAGAGATGTCGAAAGCATGCTTCACAGTAAAAAGAAATCAAGATTCAGAAAAAGAAAAAAAAAAAAAATCAAGCTCACCTTATTCCGCAGTTCCACTGAAATGTTGGAGTCAATATATATCGAGTGGCCAGCTAGAGTTGGGCGCGGACTTCTGTTAGATCCTCTCCCAGAAGACTGAAGGTTTGGTTCTTCTGTCATCTCAGTATGTTTTGCATCACGAACGCCAACAGGAAGACAAGAATTTTCAGCACCACTGTACCCAACAAGTCGATTGAACTCATCCAACCGCATACCATTTTCTCCAACACCTTTAACACTGTAAAGTGATTCACTCAATCTAACTGCAATAGATAAGAGTAAAAGAAAAGGTTGGCTTCAATTACTGAGAAAGCAATGCATCAATTTAACAGTTTCCTCATGTTCTTTATCAAGAAAGAAAATCATAATAGGTTCCCATTTTCATATAAGGCTAAAAGCAAGACCTAATTTAGTAAGATGGTCATCCCATGCAACCAATATTGAGAACACCCGTATGAGCCAACTCCATACACAATATAAGCGATCAGTCAACCATTCACAAATATGAAAACACACATTTTGTGACAGCCACGTCAGTAATTTGGACCATTTAAGTTGCCTACCATGTTTATATATTTATTCATTTTTAAATAAACCAATTAGAACTTATTCAAAAGTATAATCTGAAACTGAGATCAAATTGTAATCGACCTACTAATATATAACTAGCACTGATGTACATAATTCTTGTATGTTAACTGGTGGTACATATGTCTTACAGCAATCACTTCTAATTATAAGAAGTCCCAAATGAACGAGTGGTGATAGGAAAATGATCATCAGAAATGCAGATTGAAGAATTAAGTGAGGCAGGGAATCACCATCAAAATTCATGTCGCACTAATGCAGTACTTAGAGACCAAATCTATGCTCAATATAAAACTAAAATTTACTAGTCAAATGAACAAATATAGTCAAGTCTTACCATTTTTCCTGACGCTATCCACAAACCATCCAAGTGTAACAACAAATAGACCATTTCTTAGTCCATGCTTCAAGGCATGCTCAAACTTCCGCCCACCAAAGCTGTAATAGAAGTTAAAGTCCAAACAAATTTTGGCAACAGCTAAATACAATTGTCACAACAGTGACTTGTTACATACAGGCTCCAGAGTGGAACCAGAACGTTTCCCATTACATGATTGGTATTCATGCAGTAAATACGACAATGAAGATAATCCAAACAAAACATGAAGGATGAGCAAATTACAAACATTGAAGGTCTTTACCCCTTAAACATTCTATTCCCTCTCATTAACCCAATCAAAGACACTCAGGAATTCGAGTCGAGGCATATATCTGAGGCCTTATTCATATATAGCAAACACAGAGGAAGTGGCATTTTCCCTCTATAATTTCATACCGCACTGTAAAACAATAAATCCAAGTAACACGAAAAATGAAAGTAAAGGATATTTGAACCACCAAATGGGTGCACTGTGGGTGCAAATGAGGACTGTATTGACCACCCAATCTCTCAGTTGCTTCCATGACCTGTTTCCTTGCTTCTGCAAGAAGGATCACAGCAAACATGAGGAGCCACACATTGAACCACTTTAAGACAAACAATGATCCCCTATGCAGAGCAGAAAACTTCAAGGCAAGCTAAATTTGAAAGCCTTTCTACTCGTCCTTGATGTCAAATTCGTGAAATCCTTACCCGTTAATATAAACTTTTCCACAGAGACATCAAATTATGAGGTACAGACTACATTAATAATGCAAGAGCAGGACCGTCTATAAAATAAATTAAACCAAAAAAGTAAATTTGGGTGCACTGTTTCATCTAAATACACTATAGTTCCTTTCCACTGTTCATGCTCTTGATCTAAACACTGTTCATTTACAATACAAATGAATCAATTCATCATAGAAACAACATCTGAATTTTCAACCATAAAATATTGAACCAAAGCTTAAAAGGGTAAAAAGCTCACACCTTTGGATAGACCGGTAACGCATATAACAAGGCCAGCAAATGGTCCACTAGATCGAATAACCGACTCAGACCGAACTGAGGAAGATGCAGGAGACATTGGCCCATATGATTGCATGCCTCTAATTGATGGCACTGAAGAAGAAAACCCCACAAACAGTCTAGAACACCCCTTACTATTCACCACCTCTGCTCTGCCACCAGCACCCATAATCACCATCTCAAGCAAAACAAATTCCCAGCAGCAAAACCAAAACCCATCACCGAAAAATCAAAACTTCGGCTTAATCCCAAAAGGGTCATCAAATAAATACCAACAAATGGGCGGGAACCGGTTTTGGCAGCAAATTAAAGAAACCTAATTATATGGTAACAGTCATGCGGTTCTAGACATGAAAACCCAAGACCGAAAAGCTTTGACTAAACAATTCAAATCAGCAGAAAACGGAAAAGCGATTAAATTTATTTTGAACTATCATACAAAAACACAACAAAAGCAGAATAAACAACAAATGCACTAAACAAAAGGAGTTGAGATTTAAGAATATAAGAAGAAAGGGAAGAGGAATCTTTGCTTGAAACCAACTATAAAAAAATGGGATTCAAAGATTGGAGAAGAATTCAGATATTTGGAAAAGCTCTCTGTGTGTCCGGTTACTGTAAAGTATGGAAAACAAATTAAATTAAGAAGGGAAAAAAGCGAATTTTTTTGAATGGTGTGACAAAGAATGTGAGAGAGATGGCTTTTATTTGTGCTTTATTGAAAAGAAAACGAGAATCGCACCAAAATTGAAGTGGCAGTGGCAGGCCAGACCCAGTTTCAAGCACGGGTCTTTTTTGGGTCATCTTCTCTTCTTTATTGTGTCTGATGTGATCTCTGCTCACAATTCTCAAAAGCTCTGTTTGCTGCTCACCAAATGGACTTCAAATTTCATAGAAATTACCAGCAATGCCAGGTGGAGAACCGATTCGATCAATTCTTTGAATTTTATTTTAGGGTTGACGTTACCATGTATCCTCTCATATTTATGAGTTCACGTCTCCTTCGCAATGATACCGATTCGTCATAAAAGACTCTTAAAAAGTCGGAATATTGATACAATTGACTCGTCTGTTTTGTCTTTCATCTTATCCTTGTGTCTATGTGTAGTCTTGGGTTATCTAGTATTCTAAATGGTGATTGACTTTACATCATTTCGATGTAAAATTCATTAACATTCTTTCGATATGAGTCATTAATATTTTTCTTCACGTATAGGGTTGATAAGAGATATGGACTCAGGCATGTGCAATCTAGATATCTCAAGCCTACATGTAGATACATGTCCTAACATGGGAGACAAGACGAACGAGTCACTAATATAGGCCTAAGCAGATTCAACAATCACACCCTTTTGTGTTTGACTTCGTCCACGAAGCTTAAGACTAATTAGTATTACAAGTGGTGATTGTGTGTGTGTGTTGAGAGAGAGAGAGATGCACGCATTTCTATGTAGGCTGGATAACCCCGACTTGCATATGGATGCGTGACTAGGATAGGAGGCAAGACAGACAGGTCACTATGCCCAAATAACAAAGCTTTAATACCATGTTTACCTTGACTTCAACTCAAAGCTTAATTTTATAAGTATAGAGGTCAACTGATTGACTGACATCACATTCTTTCGATATGTGATTCCTTGACACTCCCCGCATGTGCAAGCTAGATAAGAGAGATGAAATCAGACATGCACATGAATATGTGAACTTAAGTCAAGAATATCACTTAGCACTCCCTTATGTGCAAGCTGGATAAGAGAAAACAAACCTTGAACGTGAATAGGTGAAATTAAATCAAGAGACATGATATACAGGTCACTAGGCCCAAATAGAATTAGGTCTAATATTATGTTAAAATTGACTCTAACCTAAATGTTTACACTTATATGTGCAGGGATCAACTAGTTATCGATACGAAGTCGTATTGATTTTCTTCTTACCCAAGTGTTAGGGATGTTGACGCTGGACTTGGGTCAAGAATACGAGTCGATGCTCATTCATCGTCGAGGGTTAGGGTCAAAATTTTTGGTTGAGGGTAATAACTATCGGTCGGTGCTCCTCGTCTAGGGTCAAAGTCAAAGTTCTTGGTTGAGCTGCACAACTATGGATCGATTTATCTCGTTGAAGGTCAAGACTTATGACCTACACAAATTGACATACCTTTAAGAGGAAATTTTGAATATGTGTCTGAGGGGACCGCCTCCGACATGATAATCAAGATCTTCACACAATTATATATGATAAGTTTGTGAAGATTAGAATATCTTCGAATAACATTCAGAGATCTATAAGAACACAAAAAATGCTAGAGAGAATTTTTTTGCAGTTCGAAGTGAGTAAGTCGAGAATGAGTTTATTTATATTTTTTTTATAGAGGACCCTATTTATAGAACCTCAACTCACCTGGTGACATGGCGGCGCGTGATTCGTCAAGAATTATGCAGGTTCCATCGGTGGGTTTGGTTTTCTTATTTCTCTTCAACCTTCGAGAGAACCCTTTGAGATCTATGGGTGAAATGATGTCTTGTTCTCCTTGGATGAGGCATGAGTCTTGAGCCCAATCCTTCTTCTCGAGATCAGCCATCTCTGTTCCAAAGTAGCATATCTAGTAGGAGCACGTTCGCGAAGTGGTTGTGGACTTACGAGGCTCATCCACTCGTACGTGGAGTAAGAGAAAACAAAGTTTTTTTTTTATTTTGAATGGAAAACAAAAATTTTATTAATTAAGGCAAAATCATTACATAGCGAAGCCAAACGTAAACCAAATATAAGTCAAATAAACTAAAGTAACGAACAATAAAGACTGGAATAAAGCAACACCAAACCATCAAACTCAAACCCACGTAAGCTATCATAGCTAAAACGACTAAATCGCTAAAATCAAAGGTACCAGGTAAACCCTCCCCATTGATTTGATTGATGCCCTCAAGTATCCACTGAATCACCACACCTTGAAACTGTCGAACCAATACCCAACAAATAAAACAAAATCATCCCAACAAACTCAAACCCACGTAGGTTATCATAGCCAAAACTTTAAAATCACTAAAATCAGAGGCACTGGATAAACCGTCCCCTCTGATTTGACTGATGCCCATAAGCATACACCATAACAACACTCTCTGAACCCGCCGAACCAGTGGCCATCCTCTCCGACTTGACCACGAGTTAGTCCTTTCACGGCAGCCTCCATTCTTCCCACTGGACTTAACCTTACCATAGGCGCGACCTCTGTTAATGATGTTGACACCTAGATCCATCTGCCTCCTACGTATTAGACACAACCTGCAACCCATGGAAATACAACCACTAATAAGGTCGAACCAGACGCCCTTCTCCCTCCTTATAGCTGCCGCTTATTGTAACCCTAGCCACCACAGACGAAAACCCTAACCACCCAGTTCAAAGCCCTAGAGGCAGTACACTCCTTAGAGAGAACGACCATTGTGTTGCCGGAAACCACACCCAAAGAAACCCTAACCGTTGC
>JAYMTE010000150.1:0-23224 GCA_036897545.1 Pelargonium fulgidum
TGCTGTTTAAGTAACATTCATACACCAAACACCCCAGATTCTAGTATTCTAATCATAATCCTGTTACTGAGAATTGCAGCTCAAATTTGAAAACAGCAAGGCCATATAGATGAACAGCTACTGACTCTCTTCCACCAACTGTAATTTCCATAATAAACATGAAACAGCCACAACAGTATAACCAAATTTGTAAGGTTTGCAGTATTCAACTTATCGAACCACCATACCAACACATTCTTAAATTTATAGCAATAGCTCCATGTTCTTTTCCTTCCTTTTCCTATTTTCACATTCTCGACAGCCAAACAGCTTCTTGATTTCAGTTAATTTCAACTACCATAGTGTATACTATTTAGCAATTCAGAATCACGACTCAGCATAACAGTCCAGAATCACGACTCAGCAAAATGTAGAACAATCAAACAAAATTCAGAAGTGGATCAGCTAAACAGACCTTATTGAGGAGAAAATTAGGGAAGAGCTGGTTGCTAGTGAGGTGGTGGCCACAACAGGGACAATCGCTCTTGTTGCGGAGGTGAGTGATGATGCACATGTAGCAGAAGCTATGTCCACAAGCCGTCAGGAAGGCGTCCTTCATGATCTGCATACAAATCGGGCACAGAAAGTCCTTGTCCAGATCAGACGCCGCCGCAAAGTCTCCACCGGCGGAGGCCGAGCCACCGATCTCGTGCGCCGTACTGACGGAGGCGAACGATTTGAGCTCCGGCTTCACCACCGGTACCATAGCCCCCGTCGAAACCTCTTCCATCACTCTCGCGCTCGTTCCTCTTCTTCGTCTCTGGTTCAATCAAAAACTGTTTGTTTATTGTGACGTGGGTTTCTGGATTTGGAGATGCCGGAGAGACGGTGGGTCCAGAATATTGTTTCCTGAGGAGCAGAACCGTCCACGTCAGCAGTTAACCACCACAGGACGATCTGAACCGTCCATTTGTCATCGACGGCACGTAGAAAGTCAAAGCAAGGTTTGATCGTTTTTACCGTCAAATCCAAAATGACGGACCGTGATTCATCTGATCAACGGTATATATTTGATCAAAACAGATCATACGGTGTCTCGCGAAGCATTTAAAGAAATAATATAAAAATATAAATAGTAATTTACCAAAAATTTTAGTTAAACTGCGGAGCTCTCTTTCCCTCCAGTCTCGAGCAACTCTCTCAGTCTCTGCGAAGAGAGGCAAACGAGTCACTTGTCGTCGTCTTCGTTTCAGCCTGGTTCCTGAAACCCTAGAAAATCTTCCTCGGAGGTGTGATTTTTGCGAGCTTTCGATTTTCTTTTCCACTGCATGCTTGTTTTCTTCTTCTTCTTCTTTTATAATCACATCGCTGTTTGTATCGCGTTATTTTTTGCTGCTCATTTTGAACCTGATCGTGCTGTGAACGGTTAATTTTTACTGCATTGGTCTCTGTAACTTATAATCGTTCCTCGGTGTGCGTGGTTGTGCTGTAGTCCTCTTATTTTGGGGCTAATTTTACTGTACGGCTCGGTTACTCAACTGTGAATTGTATGCTCATCTATGTGCATAGTGAGAATGTAGGTATGTAGGTATGTTACTGTCAACAATGGATGTTTTGAACATTTTGCGTCTTTGTTGATTGAACTTGATGTTCTATAGTATTGTGATTACTTAACTTCTGTTCATGTTTAATTTGATCTCATTTTGCCGCATTGGCCTCTGTAACTTATAATCGTGCTTCAGTGTGTGTGGCTGTGCTGTAGAGTGTAGACCTCTTATGTTGGGGATAATTTTACTGTGCGGTTTGGTTACTCAATTGGAATTGTATGTTCATCTCTGTGCATAGTGAGAATGTAGGTATGCTTATGTCAACAATGGCTGTTTTGAACATTTTGCATCTTTATTGATTTAACTTAATGTTCTATAGTATTGCGATTGCTTAACTTCTGTTCATGTTTAATGTGTCCTCATTTTGCTGCATTAGTCTCTGTAATTTATAACCGTACTTCAGTGAGTGTAATTGCGCTGTAGACCTCTTATGTTGGGGCTAATTTTACTGTGTGGTTTTGTAACTCAACTGTGAATTGTATGTTCATCTATGTGCATAGTGAGAATTCTGTCAACAATGGCTGGTTTGGATATTTTGCGTCTTTGTTGATTGAACTTAATGTTCTATACTTCTATACAATTCTGATTCCTGTAGCTTAATGCTGGAGGTATCCATTCCCTACTTGTTTACATATTTAATTTGTCTTTTAGTTTTGCCGTTTTTATATGCTTTACTAAATGCATGCACTTGTTTGTGTCAGCACAGGTAAAATTTTGTCATTAGAATTTCAGTTTAGCATTTGATTTACATAAGTCTTAGTAAAAAGTTCATATTATTGCTTTATTGTGGAAGTATATTTCCCTCCAAGGGGATGATATTTTATAGTACAGTCTAAGTACTCTGTAGAAAGTGCCTTTAAGGTTTGTTTGTCAGGTGATATTTTTTTAGGGGTTTTATGACCTATCTCTAGGCTTCTAATTGTCCATGAGTAGTCTTTTGCGCTCTTACATCAGCATAGATACTGGTGTGTGTATGACCTTTACTTTTGATCCAAGGAGTGACTGAGTGACATGTAGGTATAAATATGAATAAATTATAAGAGTTTTGTGGTGACTACAGAATTAGAGCTCTTTTTCATCCTGCCTTTTGTGCAACTCATTCAAAAAATAACTGCATTTCTAAGTTAAACATCCAACTTTAAGCTTTCAAATACTTTGTTATATTCTTATTTTATCTCTCAGACAAAATATTCTACTTTCTTGACTTGTAAATTTCTTTTCACGTGCCTAGTTTCCCAAGTGATGCAACATATACTTTTCCTAATTGTTATTCGAAAAAGATCAGGTTATGGTTGTTTTTTATTTTTTTCAATAGTTTTAGTCTCTAGCTTTAAGTGACCTTTGGCACGTACCCTTCTTGGGTTTTTGTTCCTTTCACCATCATTTAAGCAAGGATAAGTGCTTGACAATTGGCCTTCCATTCAAAATAATTATTGAATCTCTTGCATTGAAGGCTGTAGACTTCTGGCTCCGGGACAAAGATGGACGAGGTGGAAGGTACTGGGGAAGCAGATAGGTCTCAACCTTTGCCCTCTGAACCTGCAATTGCACCACCTGATGTGAAGTCAGAACAGAAGAACCTTCCTAAGTATACTATCATCAGTAGGTGTGGGTTTGGCAGTGGTGGGAAACATGTACCTTTGCTCACCAACCATTTTAAAGTGTCCATTAATGCCCCGGATGTGGTCTTTTACCAATATAGTGTATGTTTATAATTCTTTTTCTCCTTCATTTTCTTTGAAGCGCATGTTGTTTCTTGTGTCATATTTATTATGCCATATTTTAGGTTTCGATTACTTCAGAAGATAAAGGATCTGTCAATGGCAAGGGAATCAGAAGAAAATTGATTGACAGGCTTTACCAAATGCACTCTTCTGAACTTGAGAATAAGAGGTTTGCATATGACGGTGAGAAAACTTTGTTCTCCACTGGTCCTCTACCACAGAACAAGTTTGAGTTCACAGTGGTGCTTGAGGATTCATTTGCAAACTGGTGAGTTCTTTTGCCATTTCCTTCTACAGTTGTGCATTTGGAAATCATTTTGCTTTCAGACTTAGTGGCTTACATGCATTCTACGTTGTGGCAGTGAAAATGGGAGTTCTGGTGGCAGCGGAAGTCACAGTACAACTGCTAAACGGTCAAGGCATGTTTTGAAGTCAAGGACTTTCAAGTTAGAGATAAGCTTTGCTGCGAAAGTACCTCTGAAGTATATTACTCTTGCCCTCGAAGGAAATGAGACAGATAATCATACTATGGGTGCACTCAGGGTACTTGACATTATACTACGACAACAAGCAGCTAACAGGTGCTTTTGTCTGCATTTTTTGTTTGGCAGATAAAGTGGCTTTTATTATGCTGTCAGCGTTAACTTTATGAACTGTATGACCATTGATCGGCAGAGGATGTCTTTTGGTGAGGCAGTCATTCTTTAACGATGACTCTAGGAACTTCAATGACATCGGAGGAGGTGCAGCTGGTGTTCAGGGTTTCCATTCTAGCTTTTGTCAAACTCAGGGCGGTTTATCTCTTAATATGGGTACTAATCCTTATTATCTCTTCCAAACATTATAACTGTATCTTTCTGTTTGTACTGTTGTACCTGTCTGTTGATATCGCTGCATCTGTTATCTATGCAGATGTATCAACAACGCTGATCCTGAAGCCTGGACCTGTGCTTGATTTTTTAAAAGCAAACCAAAATGCCAGAGATGTTCGGAACATTGATTGGGTGAAGGTAGAGAGCTGCTAAACTTTGCTGGCTAGATTCAGCTTTAATGTTTGTCTCATGAATTTTTTCTTTTTGCAATGTGCAGGCAAAAAAGATGTTAAAGAATATGCGGGTTAAAACAAACCACACTGGCATGGAATTCAAAATTATCGGTTTGAGTGATAAGCCCTGCAATCAGCAATAGTATGTGATTTTCTTAAATGTTTATACTCTTCATACCTGTAAAAGGTCTAAGTTGGTTAATTTTGCTCCTAGTTTTTCGATGAAGTTGAGAAATGGCGACAGTGGAAATGGGGAAGAGCAGGCAGAAGAGATTACTGTTTACGAGTATTTTATCAAACACTGTGGCATAGAACTCACCTATTCTGCATACCTGCCATGCCTTGTAGTTGGGAGACCAAAACGGCCCTACTATCTACCATTGGAGGTCTGCAAATTTAGTTTACACAAATGCACACCCTTCCACTATGAATTTCATTCTCTTTCTTTTTGGTATTTCAGGTCTGTTCGCTCGTATCACTTCAGCGATATACAAAAGCACTATCTGTAATGCAGAGAGCCGCTTTAGTTGAAAAATCAAGACAAAAACCTCATGAAAGAATCAAAATTGTGACTGATGTAAGTACTGCCAATCACCTGAATTATCATTTATTTGCTTTCAATGATGCAATATCTTATAGTTATAGCTAGCTTAATCTTGCAGGCTATGGGAAAATACAATTTTGCTGATGATCCACTGCTTGCTGCATGTGGTATTTCTATAGAGAAAGAGTTGTCCGATGTTGATGGCCGTGTCCTTGACACGCCGAAGGTAAAAATTGGCCCTATGGGGAAGAGTGGATCGTAGTAAGGTGCTTGTTCCTTTAAATATACCAGTTTGCATTCTAATTTTCTTTTTAATTCACAGTTGAAGGTTGGTAGTGACGAGGATTGTATCCCCCGAATGGGACGGTGGAACTTCAACAACAAGGTCTTATTTTGATGTTTTTAATATCTGAAAGAAAAGATGTTTGATTTCTCTTGTTGAGCAAATCGTAATCTGGTCAATGTTGGATTAACTGAATTAGCAGCTTATAGAGATTGTTCCCACCTTTTGATTGCAGACGGTTTTTAACCCTATGAATATTAGTTGTTGGGCTGTTGTCAACTTTTCCACCCGCTGTGATACTAGTTATATCTCCCGTGAGCTTATCAGTTGTGGAATGAAAAAGGGCATGGTAGATTCCATCCTCTCCTGCTTAAAATTGTTTTTTTCTTATTTGTTTTTCTTATTGATTATACTCTCCCTCTATCTTTTTCTCCTATATATCAATGAAGCATATTGAACGCCCGTATGCATTAATTGAGGAAGATTCACAATCTAGAAGAGCTAGCCCAATTGCTAGAGTAGAAAAGATGATTGATCTGCTTATGAATAAGCTTCCAAATGTTCCTGAGTTCATACTTTGTGTCTTGCCAGAGAAGAAAAACTCCAGTATTTATGGTATGGCTTTATCTTGTTGGTTAGATTTTTCTTCTTTTGATTATCTTATAAATTTGTATTCTCTTAAATATCCAGGACCTTGGAAGAAGAGATGTCTTTGTGATATTGGATTTGCCACACAATGTATTTCCCCTGCTAAAATTAATGACCAGTATCTCACAAATGTACTTCTTAAGATCAATTCCAAGGTAAAGTGAAACAGTATGCACATGTTTATGTTATCAATGCACTGTTATTGCTAGCTTTTTATCATGTTTGGTTTTATAGCTAGGAGGAATAAATTCTTTGCTGGCAATAGAGCACAACTCATGCATCCCATTGATAACCGATGTTCCAACAATGATTTTGGGTATGGATGTGTCTCATGGATCTCCTGGCCGATCTTGTTTAGATGCGGTATTTTGTCATGTTTTTTTTTTTTTTTTTTTTTTTTTTTGTGCACGAATTTGTTTTTACTTTGCTTGACAAACTTAATTTTAATGTTACTACTTTCATATGTTCAAACCTACAGGTTGTTGGCTCTTTGTCTTGGCCGCTGATTTCAAGGTACAAAGCATCTGTAAGGACTCAGTCACCTAAGTCTGAGATCATTGATTCCTTATACAAGCCTTTACCAAATGGAGTTGATGATGGAATCATGAGGTATTCAAATGAATCATACAGAATTGGCATGTAATTATTTATTTCATAGTTATAAGATCACATGACAAGTTATCAATAATTACATACATTCTCTAGGTCGTTTAACATTGATTCATTGATTTCAGAATATCAAAATATGATGTAATGAATTATTTCATAATATATTTCTTAATCTTCTGTATATGTATTCTCAGCCCCTTGAGGTACAAATACTAATGTTAGTACCATTGCATTGCATAATACATGTTAATATTACTTGTTCTATAGGGAACTGCTTGTGGAGTTCTTTAGAACAAGTCATGGAGTCAAACCCAAACGGATTATTGTGTTCAGGTATCATTTCATCATATGGATTATGTTCAGTTATATTTATCTCTGTCTTGAAAAAATTTATTCATTAAATCTTAATAATGCTTAATTGTGTTTATTTTGGGACCTTGGATTGGTTGGATTTGAAATTTTTTTTCACCAGAAGGCCTTATGTAGCATAACATTGTTTGTCTTGAAGCTTGAATTATTGCATCACATCTATCAGAGCATATATGGTCATGCAGATAATTAGCTTCTTTTTGCTGCTTCAAACAAACATGTTCTCGTGACCAGGATCTCCCGCCTCAGGAAAACAGAGATCTTGTATTTGAATTTGTGTCCTTATGGCATGGGGGCAGCCACCAGTTGTGTCCTTTGACAATGTTGGGATTAGTAGAGTGATCTTTGGTTTGGACACCTTTCGTTAACCCCAAAAAATTGGAGTCTGAATTTTTAATCGGACCTATAATTTGTTCCTAGCAAGTCTAATAGTTTATCTTAAAAATCCAAGATCTAGAAGCTACTTGAAGAAAAAGTGTTTACGCATGTGTTTGCAGAACTGGACATTCATTATCTAAGCAGACTCTATTCTTGAATATTCTTAATACTTTCTGAGATGCTTTGAACCCGGCGAGTCTATTGTCGGTTGCTCATTAATTGATCTGATTAACGGTCATTTCGCTTTCATAAGGGATATTGGACATTCAGAACATGCAATCTATATTTTACATTTTATTACTATATGAACTTAGAAGTAAGCAATTTCTCCTTGTGGTCTTAAAAATATACTTGGTGTCGGCAATATGTTTGCATATATTTTTGTTATTGCACGAGTGAAATGTGTGGGTATGCTTTCTGTACCTTTGCTTATCAATTTATAATGAATCATTTAGAGCCATGTTCCATTTTACTCAGTTACTGTGCTATATATTGACAGGGATGGAGTGAGTGAATCTCAATTTAACCAAGTTTTGGACAAGGAGCTGGAGCAAATGATAAAGGTTCTCTCCTAGAGTACATTTTAGTTCTAATATTGTTTCAAATGAAACTTTTGGGGCTCAATTTTTTATAAGATTTGGACTTGCTCATTTGACTTGCATCTACCACCCTTGTCCATGATATGTTATTTAAATGAAATACAAATCCCTGTTCTAATAACCAATATATCTTCTGAAACTGTTGTCATCTTAAAGTACTATTTAATTATTTTAATTACATGACTGATGTATGCTCACATTCAGATAGATAGATATATATAGGTATATTTTTTATATCTGTCTGCCCGGAAATACTTTGAATGATGCTTCTTTCCTGCATGTGACCGTTTTGGATGTTGGCAGGAATTGATCCCAGGTTCTCATGGCACTGCTACCAGAACTAGATTGTGGCCCCTTGTTGTCTTTTCTTGTTGCTGATGTTCCGTTTTGAAAGTCGATATCTTTTATTGCAGGCTTACCAGCATCTTGGTGAGGAAGACATTCCGAAATTCACTGTGATTGTGGGCCAGAAGAATCACCACACAAGGCTGTTCAGAGCTGATTCCAATGAAAATGTTCCACCAGGTGCCACTTCTTTTTGTTACTTTACCTATGTTTCACTCAATGTCTGTTGTACTCATGCTCGCTCTCATCTCTACAGGGACAGTTGTGGACAAAAAAATTGTGCATCCAAGAAACTACGACTTCTACATGTGCGCTCAGTCTGGGATGATTGTATGTTTTTCTTTGGACATTTTCATAAATACGTTCTGGATTCTATACTATTTGTTCTTTTCTAGAGATTAAATACCCAATTAAGTTCTAAAAATATGGGGTGAAAGCACCTTTTTGTCCACTTAGAGAGAGAGAGAGAGAGAGAGAGAGAGAGAGAGAGAGAGTTGCAAAATTAACTGGACTGAGCCACTCATAAGAAGCCTGAAAATAAATTTAGGTAGTTTGGCGAGAATGCTACGCCACGGTTACTCCAGATAACTAACTCTCAGACTAACAATTTACATTATCCACCTAACCAGCAACATGACAAAATATACGGGGAAGCACCCTCTAGAGTCTAGAGTCTGCCTCTGAAAGATCTCAATCCATAAAAGATACAAGAGAATCTGACAAAAGGCATTAGTTTGTATCCTCCCAGTCCTTAACATTATCGAAACAAAGACGAAGTATTGTGGTCATTTTTTTTTGTCTGTTATGCTAATACTTAACAACTTTCGATACATTTTTATGTCCATAACTTTTGTCTTCCATCATTTACCTTATGATAGGGAACTTCTCGGCCCACACACTATAATGTCTTGCTTGACGAAATAGGTTTCTCTCCTGACGACTTGCAAAATTTAGTCCATTCGCTATCATATGTGTAAGCTTTCTAATTACATTCTCTACTCAAAAGTGACTGAAATTAAATGAATTTTTTTTCTCATTTTTCATTTATTTTTCACTTTATTCAGATACCAGAGGAGTACCTCTGCAGTTTCAATCGGTAACCTATTCTCCACTTTATTGACTTAAGCATGAAAAAAGTAACATTTTGCTGTTTGCTATTGCTGCTTCATCTCACTAATTTCTCCTAATTGCAGTCGCTCCTATCTGCTACGCCCACCACGCTGCAGCACAGATGGCACAATTTATAAAGTTAGAGGATTTTTCGGAGACCTCTTCAGTACAGAACGGCATCACATCAGCTGGGGCAGTTCCGGTTCCTGAACTCCCTAGGTTACATGAGAATGTCCAAGGTTCAATGTTCTTTTGTTGAGCTCCGCGGTAAATAATTGCAAGTTGACTGTTTTTTCAACACTGTAGTGTCTGTACATATAGACAGGTAACCCCAATTTTTGTTGAGTTAGGCACATTTTACACAAAAATTCAACTCTTTAGTAAGCATTGAAAACCAAGGAGATAGAACTGGCTAGTTAGACATCCATGAAACTTTTTTGGCCTATAGACTGTTAGGTTTTCGACCATATTATTATATTTATGAAGGCTTAGACCAGCTTTGTGTTACAAATCTTGTAAGCATCAAAACCTTGGTTAAGTGTTTATGCATGTGTATGGTTTCCAATTTTGGTACTGTGTGATCCTAAGGGGGTTGTTTGGATGGTAGGATAGGGTCTTCTGTGAGTCGATTTGTTGGTCTTATTAGAATGAAGTTTACGGGTAGAGAAATGTTAAGGAGAGTCCATCGCGTAGGTGAATAGTGTTTATTAACTTGGTTTTGTGGTACACTATGGCTTTTATTGAGTGTTGTTGCATATATTTTCAACAATAGAGCTTTAACGTCATAGACCAACTCCCAACTGCTTTGTTGAGTTTTTATTTGACTTTATAGTTAGTGGTGATTATTGCACTTGCATTTGTTGCATGTCATTGCAGTATCCAGTATGGGACTACTAATTATTGCTGAGAGAGGGATGAGTAGAGGTTGCAATTTGCAACATATGTGGCCCAACACGAACACGGCACTGTATAAGCTTGTTTTGAGATTGACATGTTCATAAACAATGTCGTGTTTGTGTAGGAGAATATGAACAGGCACGACGAGAAAAAACATTATTAACGATAAATAGTAAGTTAACACTATTAAATCATATTGGTCAGTCACTTCACACTTGTTATCCTCTTTTTTGTCGCACACATTTAATTTGTTGTCATCTCCTTCGACATGAACACATACATACGATAACATGATCAATGTTAAAATAGTATCTTAACATTGTTAAATCATATTGGTTAGTCGCTAATTCTCTATTATGTAATTGCTTTCATCATATCTTTTCTCACATGTCTACGGCAATGGTTCAAATTTATTGTGCCTCAAGTACAATTTTCATCCTCTTTAGGTAATACACAACACGCCAACACAGCTATTCCTAGTCTTGACACTGGGAACAGACTGCTTAACGTTTTATGTTTGTGTTGGTTCATATGACACTTATTTAACTTCGTGTACAACATGTTAGCACGAATTGTTAGAAGATAACTTTAGAAGGCTGTGATTTGTGTGGGCTGGGAGTTGGCTGGCCAGGCACGGACCCAATATGAGGAAATGGGACCAATAGTTTATATATTCTGCCTATATTTTCATTTATATATTCTCTTGAATGGTTGTTTAAAAAAAATGAGAAAATACACATATTTGGTGGTCAAAACGGTCAATGTGGGTCAAGAAATGTCATCAGAAAGTGTTGACGTCTTTGTCTTGCTCGATTTGTCGCGTACACGTGTACGGTCAGCAATCGTCCTCCTTAAAAATTTTCTGGTGCTTGTGTTCCACCGAGTTTACATGAACTCATCCAATGAAAACACAGAGTCGTGTCAGGTTATACACCAAGTTGTCGTCGGCACACGTGTCGCGCATTGCTACACCTCTCCTCTCCTACTCGCGCTTCACTATTACTTTTCTCGGGCCCACTCTAGGCTCCAAGAAGTTTCTTTTGGACAACATTAACCAAGGTAGACGAAAATACCCATAACCTTATGAATACTCAATAGGACATTTTTACCCCTAGAAGATAAAAATGAATACAATATTTAATATAAACGTACAAGACCCAATTTGGTTACTGAACATCAGTATTTTGCTCCAATTTAGTTTTTGAATTTTTGTTATTCAAAATTAGTCCCTAAATTTTTATGTTTTGACCCAATTAGGTATTGACCCGAAATGGTCTCTAAACTTTTACATATTGACTCAATTTGGTTCTTGCCCTTAAAACTTATATAAAAAAAATTTGAGGGCTAAATTAAGTCTGTATTTGAAAGTTCATGACCAAATTTGGTTAAAAAAAGTTTAAGATCAAATTTGATCAAAACATTAAAGTTTATAGATCAAATTAGATCATTTACCTAATATAAAATATGTGAATTTGTGCGAATTTGTCCGATATGATGCGGTCTATTTTATAGTTTTTCCATAATAAATTGGATGATTTGATTATATCGATTTTACACTAGATTGAATTTATGTCGTTGGCATCTTTTTATCATAATTGTTACATTTACACTTTACCATTATACTTACTAGTAATACTCATCACATCTCAAAGTGATTCTTTTTTTTGGAAATTTGAAGAGTGAGTTTGATCTCTCTTCAAACTATATTTTCCTTTTTGGATTTTCTCATCATGAAGTGACATTTGTATATTTTGGTCAAAACTTAATGTTAAAAACAGTATAGTATCATTTATGCAACACATACTTGCAAAACTCTATCAAATTAATTTGTAAAGTAGGTAAGATTAAAAATGAATGAAAAAGCAACATATACAAATTCATATTAATTAGAATCTCTATTAAATATTTAGGAGTGGCATAAAATGATTAAAAAAAACACTCTAACACCTGCATCATTAAATTGATACATGTTCAACAATGAAAATATAGTATGTAATCTATGGCAATAAATCCCTAAAAACCCAATGGTTTGACCTCAACCTACATTTTTTTTTATCTTCATTCCATTTGTGCACAAATTCTATGATTTTCCTTCACTATTAATGTTGCATTTTTTGTTGTTGGCTTGGACCATAATAGAAAGGAGAAACTATATTCAAATGTTACGTTATATTAAAATAAGTATTTTTGTTTTGAAACAAAAACTAAATAATAAGTTGCAATTAGACACGACTAAAATTTAAAGATCTACACCTTCAACATTAGCAGAAAATAAGCTTGTAAATGAGCCTTTAAAGATCAAATAATTTTTAGACGATTTTTTTCAGCCAGCGTGAGATTATCGATATGATTTCTACGTAAGAAATATTGTAACTAAATTCTCAAAATCCCATACCATCATTTTTCATTTGCATTGTTATTGCAACAAGTTATGAAATTCAAATTGTGTAAAGTCAAGAGCCAAGAGGTGTCAACCAAATTGGCTACACTATTATTTGTCCTCTTTTATTTTCCATGTACCATACATTGCCAAGGTTCATGGCAACATTGGACCGACAAGCAATTTTTAGGACTTTATTCTAATTTACACAACCAAACAATCTTTTGACAAACAAAATTCGTGGACTTAAATGTTATTGGCCATGCTCTTGTCTTTTGTCCCCACACTATAAAGCTAACAATCCTATGCCCAATAGTTCATGTCATTCTGTACATATAGGTCAATGTGGGTCCCACTCACCCCCCACACCCACCAAATCCACCGTCTTTTCACTAAGATCTTACGTGACATTGCATGTACCCGAAAACTCTTCTCCATGAAGAGCTAACCATTTCTTCAAAATAATATTGCGACCTAATTGTGAAACATAAAATAGATTTGACTAATTTTATAATTGGGTTTAAACTGAATGTTTGGTTCGGTGAACTCATCTATATTGCAAGTAAAACTCGTACCACATCCATCCTGCAACTCAAACGATCTCTCGTACATCTCTATAAAATTGAGATTTTAGATTGAGATTGGTCTTTTTAATCCAATCCAGTTTAAGAGTATTTTAAAATTATGAGTCTATTTTTGAAGTTTCTCTCCGTTGAACCGATATGAAATTATGTATGACAAATAATATTTTATTTTCACGTTAATTACATTATTATAATGTTCATATTTCATACTTTTGATACAAACATATTATGTCAACAAAATATAAATCGATCTTATTATTTATCGTATTCTTATTTATTTACCAAGCTCATCTAATCTCATGGTAAAGTGGTGAATATATTAATTAACTAATTAAATAAAATTACTGTTTCCATTTAAAAATAGTAACAACTGCAGCAACTGTCCCATTTGTACGGCCAAAGTGGGGTCAACAGAGTCACTGTCGCGTCATTAATTGTGTCCCCTATACGTCGTCGTTTAGTCACGCCACGTGTCCCCTTCATCTCCCGCCTCGTCTCAAGCGGCGATTTAATCGGAGTCTGGGCGTCACGCGCATGACCTCTCGCGTGGGCCGCGATATCGGTGGGGCCCGAACGAATCCGAGACAAGCAAGCTCGTGTTTATATTATTTCTCGCTTTACAGGGATCCGTGGGCCCCACCACCCCCCATCGTCAGTTTCTCATCCAACGGCTCACATCTCTCCACGGCCTTTAGACGGCGACGATTTTTCACGTTTCTCCGAATATTAAAATACGATAAAATAAATAAATTACCAAAAATATAAACTATAAACGATAAAGCGCTGCGATTCTATTTCTATTCTCTTCCTAAGGTTATTTGCGAAAAGACGGAAACACCCCCGTGACGTGGACGGGTCAAGTGATTCTCGGAGGGCCTGTACTGTCATTTGAGAAAGCGTGGAAAAGAAGTTAAGTGGGACCCACCGGAGAGGATTCAAATCCAATGGCCCAAATAAATCTCACTCACCTGCAACCATTTTCTATGTATGGCAATCATGCTTTCATATTTTCCAGAGTTAGATAAAAAAGAAAAAAAGTTTTTAAAACTTATGGTAAAAATTTATTTTAATAACAAATATGGTAAATTTAGCCATCATCACCATTAACTTTAACTCTGCCCATATTTATGTCTAGTCTACTTCATAGTTTTTTAATATTATCTTTTTTTCTACAACATTTCTACCATAAAATAAATTATAAATTCAATTACTCAACTTAAGAATGACAGACAAATCTTACTCATTTACTGAAAAGTTGATTGTAAAATATATATATTATCCTAAAGCCAACACTTTTGATAATTGTTTGCAACACTGAACGGGTTAACGTGTCGTGCTGAACATTAACTATGTGTTGCACTATTCAACATTAACTGGACACTTTACGAAATGTGTGACTCAAATACACTAAATTGGTGTCGTGTTACTAATAAAATTACACACAAACGTAATGTGATTATTAACCGTGGCAGATGTTCAAACACTATCACTACACCATTTTTTTTTTTTTGAAGTTTTAATTTTTTATAGATAATATTCAAAAATAAAATTGAAAATACAAATAATTTTGGATAGTAAGAGCGATTGAATGACACGCCATTTTTTAACAAACTTAATTGAAGCCATTTAAGGCATAATCACGCTTAACAGACAGAGCCAGTCAGTTGTACTTTTGGAGGACATTATCGTCTTTTCACAGTGGAACTAAATATATTTATTAAATGTTTATTTATTATTATTTGTACACGAGCAAAGCCCAAAGAAATGTGATTTTCTTACCTTTTAATACATATTTTCTGAGTTTGATACATTAAATAGATCCCAAAATTTTCCCAGTTGCATTCTCAGAATCCAAACAGAAATTGGAAAGAAAAAAGGGCAACTATTAAAAAAAATAGGAATTTATCGAATTAGAATTGGAATAAGGTTCTGATTTCACACTTTCAAACCTCACTCTTTTGATTCCACACTTTTTTTCCTTTCTTTCTCGTTTTTCATACCCAAAATTTCAGTTTTTATTTTATTTTTCAGAGTTTTGGGTTCTTATTTGTTGATCAAAAGCACGCAATTTTTGTGCTATCGATGTCAGAGAATCGGCAGGTTCAGAGCAATGCTGTGTCGAATCAATCCGCTGATGATAGCAACATTGAAGGGACAATAATTTCTTGTTTCTGTGGAGATCTGATCATTAAATTTCCGATTTTGATTCATTTTCTGGTGTTGGGTCGGTTTTGTCTTTTGTTGTGATCATGGTTTTGAGGGGTTTGGGTTGTTTTACTTTTGTGGTGTTTTGTTGGCACGTGTTGTTTATGTTTCTGTTTCTAATCATCTTTGATTGATGATGCAATGCATATTTTAGAGAGTCTGGTAGTGTAATTTGTGTGCTGTTAGTGTGAATTTAGTGTTTTTCTTGTTGCCCTCTTTTTGTGGTTGGTGGGTTTCTTTTGTTTTGATGTGTGATTGTTGATGCAATGCTTGTTTTGGGCTCTGGATGGTTCTCTATTTGCTTAATTTGAATTGTGTGTTTCGGTTTTTAGAAGCTCTACGGCGGTTGAAAATTCATGATAAACAGGATGGGGGGGCTGGGCCTCAATCAGCACCATACCCGGATCGTCCCGGGGAGCCTGATTGCATATATTATCTGAGGACTGGGTTGTGCGGTTATGGTAACAATTGTCGGTTCAATCATCCGGCTCATGCTATCCAGGTAATTTTTTGGTTTTTTACTGAACTGGTTGTTGTTTTGTTAATCTTAACCTGATCAAGTATTGCTAAAGTAGAGATACCGGAGTGACCAAAACGTTATTGTGCATTGCTATTTGTATAGGGTACTACTCAGTATGGTGGAGAACTGCCCGAGAGGGCTGGTCAACCGGATTGTGGGGTACTTTCTTCTGCATAATTTAGTTGTTTCTGTTTTTAATTTGTGTAAGTGTAACAATGGTTGGCCTTTTTTTCGATTGCTGTTTGTGTTAAACCCGGTTAGGCTTATTCGATAATCGACTCTTGAGAACAGTAAAAACAAGCCAACTCTTATATGTAACCAACTGTATTGATCTAGTTGGGAGCATCACAACCACTAATTGTTTAAAACATTACTTTTTACATTACTTTGTTGGAGGATAATATGAATGGTAAATCGTATCAGTCATACACATTAGACAGTTGGTTCATATCTAAACTGAAGATATGAACTCTATCTATTTCGTTGCTAAAGCTTACAAAATTCCAACCATCGTGTCACGGAGTAGGGTATTCTGTTTCATCTTCGCTAGTTTTGAAATGGTAATGTGTTATCGATATTTCAAATTTTGGAAATTGTGTCATATGCTATGCATCATTTATATGTGATGGTATATAGTTGAATATCAGACATTCTTCATTTTTAATTCTCATACGAAATATAGTCTATGGTCTATATTTTATTGTTTGTGAGTTTACTTCAAGTTTAGCTTTTATTTCCTATGACCTTCTCTCGCTTTCCTTGTTATTTAGATATGTATCAACTATGGATATGAGCATGATATTGTTGATTGAGAAGTCCGTGGTGTGTGCTTATTTCTTCATTTATTCCTCGTTCTGCCCATCTAGGTTATGCAAAAATGATATTTTTCTGTTTGATTTTCTTGGATAAGATGATATACTCTATTGTTGCATGCAATTGTTTCAAATTGTTTTGAGTGCAAGTATTAGTATTAAACTTGAACACTCTATTATTAATATGAGATTTTGAGAGACTATTATTTGATGACAACAGAAGGGATTATTCGTAATGACGAACTTCTACTTCCAAACATATTTTGCAGTTTTTCTTAAAGACAGGTACTTGCAAATATGGATCTACATGTAAATACCACCATCCAAAGGATAGGCATGGTGCTGGACCTGTCTCCTTCAATCTCTTAGGTCTACCTATGCGGCAGGTGTTTAATTCACTTATTTTATTCTCTTGCATTTGCATTTATTTATTGATATTTTTTACACACTCTTGTGACATTTTACTAGGATGAGAAGTCGTGTCCGTATTACATGCGAACAGGGTCATGTAAATTTGGTGTTGCCTGCAAGTTTCACCATCCTCAGCCTGCACCAATTGGAAGCCCTTCTGTTGCTTATGGACCTGGTTCATCAATTGTTCCATCATCGGGTCTACCATATGTTGGTGGAATTCCAACATGGTCAGGACCACGAGCTCCGTATCTTCCTAGTCCACGTGTACCTCTCCCACCGAGTTATATGCCTGTTGTTTTGTCTCCCACCCAGAGCATCATGCCTGCACAGGGCTGGAACACTTATGTGGTGAGTAAATTATTCATTTAAGCTTAAGATATGAACATTTGTGGTAACTGAAAAGGTGAAGAAAATGGTAATCTGAATTTCGGGTAAGTGTCTGATTGATGTGAATTACTAAAAGAATCTTTTGATTAAATGTGATGCATGAATATTCTCAATCTTTACCAGCGATTGTTTTGTGTTTTCAATCCTTAGCTTTGATGTTCCTCATTTATGATTTTCTAAGTGAATACTTGTTCTCACCCTTTTCAAGTGCATTATTTTATTTCTTTCTTAACACTGCTCTTCTTTTTTTCTTTAATACCTTCCCGATATATATGATGTTCTGGTGCTAGTATCTCATTCTTAGTGGCAATAAAATGAAGGATCTGTAACTTGAACACAATTTGTTGCAAAAAAGATATGTTTGAAGATTTCTTAATGCAGACTAATTGCTTAATGGAATTATATTTAATTGAAAACGCACATGCTTTGTTGTAAGATTTTCATTATGTCGGTAATAGTTGGCCCTCTCTCTTTATTTATGTAAAGAGTGCCTGTTCTCATTAAATCTCAAATGATCTACTACTTGATGACCATGTTCCTTGGGCAATAACATTCAACTAAATGAATTGGTATTATTGGTATTTGTTATATATACGCAGTGAAGTTTAATAGCGCGGACACTTTCCACTTGTTATATTAACAATATTACATGAATTTTGATGTAGTTAAGTTCTTACTCTCTAGAACCATTTGACAGTTTTGAAAATTACCATTCATTAATTGATTTATGTGGACAATATATTGGTAAATCACAAACTGTAGAGGTTACCAACAAAATGGGACCAAGGAGGTAATACTTATGATTTGGATTGCCAAACTTGAGCTCCCTCCATCCCAAAACGAGCGTCTTGTATTCATTTTTTGGGAGGAAAGAATTAGTTTGTGTTGGCCATTCCCCGATATATCCCCATGTTCATTTGTTGTAATAAGCTCTGAGTTTTTTAACTAACTTATTTTATGGATATTATTGATAATTCATGTACAATTAGCTTTCTAAAAAGGAAAGATGACACTCATTTTTGCACAACATTTTTAAAGAAACAAGACGCATTTATGAACAGTAGAAGACGGTATAAAATGATAGTTCATTATTGCCTTTTGTCATGCTACGTTATGAAGCATCTACTGTTAGTAGGGTTGAAATGGTTTGATAACCAACATGCCATTGTCTTCATGGGACAACGGGTGAATGTATCACAAAAAGATAGGAGAAACTTGTTCAAGATAGTAAATCCATATCTAATAAGATGCCTTGTGTTGACAAGCTTGTTGGTTTTAGGAGTCATTAAGAAGACGAGCCTGAAAAGATGTGAATGGGGACTTATTATGAGCATTATGATGATAGAATAAACGATCATGTACATTCCCCTTGTAGTTTGGAGTAAACACTTAGTTGAGTTGTGCTGGAAAATTGGGTGCCATGACGGAGCATGCAACTATTGTGTTATCTACTTATCTATACAATTTTACATCAATTTGCTAATTTTTGCATGGTGTTTTTTTATTTGATTTAGTTTGGGAAATTGCTGAATGGAGTATTTTGAATTTAACTTACATTCATGCTTTAATTTCCTGTTCAGGGAAATATGAGCCCTCTTTCTTCTACGGGTATTCTTGGACCCAACATTGTTTACAACTCTAGGAATCAAGGCGATTTCAATTCTACTGGGCAGATGCAATTGTTGCTAACACCTGGTTCAAATCTCCCTGAAAGACCTGATCAACCGGAATGTCGTTATTTCATGAACAACGGAACCTGCAAATATGGATCTGACTGCAAGTACCATCATCCAAAGGAAAGGATTGCGCAGTTATCAACAAACACTTTAGGCCCATTGGGGCTTCCATTGAGACCTGTAAGTTTATTGTTACTATTTACTACTCCCTCCGTCACAAAATAAGAGTCATTTTTCATTTTTGATTAAGATTCTTTATATAAGTTGCTCAGAAGTCATAACTACTTGAATTTGTTATAACAACAGCAGATAAGAGGGCATGGGAGAAAGTCTAGTACTAAACAAATCATCCATGATATTTCCATTTATATCACGTTTGGATAATTACTACTATTTGGTCATGGGAATGAGAATTTTAGGCCGCGTTCGTATTAGAATTTCTGGTCGGGAATGAGAATGAGATTTTCATTTTGGATTATGATCTTTTTGGTCATGAGAATGTCCCGGGAATGGGTATATTCTCACTCCCTTTCAAAAAAAAATAATAATTCAAACACTACCTTAATTTAAACCCTACTTTGATGTGTCGTTTCATGCAAACTTGGTTATGAGACGGCTTGGAGATGAGTGGTTACACTTTTTTGTTTAGTTATCAGGTAATTGAGATACATAACCTCATCCAATAGTATTTGAATTCATGATATTAACTAAAGAAACCAATTGAGATGCCTCGATACTTCTGTTAGTTTCTGAATCTCCTTTTCTTTTTAGATATTTCTAGGGATCTGGTGAGTAGTTGGTGATTGGTTCATTCTCTTCTCTATGCAGGGTCAAGCTATATGTACGAACTACAGCATGTACGGAGTCTGCAAGTACGGTCCGACATGCAAATTTGATCATCCTTTTGCCGGATACCCGTATAACTACAGTTTGGGCATGCCTGCTCTACCTATGATCGATACTTCTCTAATGAATTATCAGAAAAATTCATCGTTTGCCCACTCTGCAGAATCTTCTCCATCTAAATCGTCAAAAGCTTCTGATTGGATCCGGAAACCTGATGCTGTCATCAAGGATCATAGTTCAGATAAAAAGAGTTCAGAAGATCTACCCGAGCAAGCTACATCTCCTCCTCAATCCGATTGAAGTCACTCCTCTGTCCATTTTCCCCTCCCGACCTTTGTTTACTTGGTACATTACATGGAGATTTTTCTGATGCATAGCTCCTCTCCCTACTTTTCACCTGTGGTTTGGCGGAGTCTGATGGGTTGGTTTCGGAGAACAAGTTGAGATTATCAATAGCTGGCGTAGGAATTTTTTTGTGGCGAATAAAATGCAGGTGAAAAGTATGTAAAACCTTTCTCATTTCTTCCTTCTTTCTTGAATGATACAGTTGTTTATAGGTGTCTGTTAGATGTGGAATTTGATTATTGTGGGTTGTTCGGCATTATCAGCCTTCGACCTCACTTTCACATTCAAACTACTTTTTCGGAAAACACGACTCGAATTATATAAACCAAACTAGATTTGCTAGCAAAATTTTGATGGTACAGCCCGAGAGTCTTTGTATTTCTTCGGTTGAGTTTGGTTTTATGAACTTCATTTCTTGGTGTTTTACTTTGTTGAGTTATAGTCTTCCAGGTGAGTATGGGAATGTGAACTTTCTCGGGAAAGTTATCGTTCAAATGATACGTGGAACAAGTGGTAATTAGGCAAAAGTGGTTTGTCCTAGAATAAAATTGCTTGTGCATTTCTTGAATTTTGGAATAGTACTTCCATTTTCAACCCTAATTGTTCATTTGCTCTTCAGATTCTTTATGCTTTAAGATGTATACTAGCTATGTGGGTTCCGGTCCTAAGCGGTATGGGCTAAAAAACATCTTCCTATATCGAGCAACTTTTCGTTAGTTTTAATATGTCTCGTAATTTGGTGGGAAGGGCTAGGTTATTGCAGGAGTTTTTTAGCATGACTTGCTATAGGCTAGTGGCGTATATTACCACGTCTTTCTAAACGGGCCAGATAAAAAAATGCACATGTTTTTATCAGATTAATTTTCATTAGTTTTAACATATCCCGTCAATTAGTATGAGATATGTGACTGATTGAAAGTTACAAAATACGAATGCGAGAGTTTCGGTACATGGTCCCTAACTGTCACATTTATTTAGAAGTAGTAGGTAAATATAAGCAAAGAACCAATTGGCTTGTCTTGTCCTACTCTAACCAGATTTTGGGATTGTTGATGTGGTCCTAGGCTCCTAGCTATTATATATTTTGTCACATGAATATTATGTATTTCTTTATTTTTCGATCACGTAACCGAGATAAGAAATATTACGTAAGCTCAACACGTTCAATAATTGTGTTGTGACACGATTAATCTTCCCGCTTAGAAGCTGTGATATTAAATACGTAAATAAATATGAAAGAAACAAAAAGTAATAGCATCCGGCGCAAGTTACCGGCACATTATGATTATTAATTTATTATGGCTTATCATTAGATGGCGCTAAACAGCGCAGGTAGCGTACAATACCAATGTTGGCCTTTTTCTGGTGTAGTGTACTAGCACACATTACGATAAAGTTGTTGTGTTGACCCTCTGCTAATATGCGCTTCTAACACAACTCAAAAGTGTAATGGGGCTACTCGGTGCCCATTCATGTTTCGGGTCGGTTTTTCAAGTTTGGTCCGAGAGGGGGTACTCTTTATACAAAATGTGTGGTTTCATACAAATTTGTCTGACCCGCTCCATAGATATTTGAGAAACACTTAACATGACGTTGAGTTCATTTTACTTTTCCCGAACATGCAAACTTTAGACTTTAGGGGTTTGATGATAAAATGTCCACCAACGATTGAGTTGACATTTTAGGACATTATATGATTTAAGTGTGTTTGAGTTCAACAGATTTATAATTGTTTGGTGTTCGTATTGGATAACTCGACATTTCAATCAATTGTGCCGTGCTTAAATTAGACACGTAGAACACTCAATTACATATTACTATTAAACCAATATGTCAATTAAAATATAGCAATTTCTTATATGATTTTCCCATTTCTATCACTTATAATCCAAATCCATACAAACATATAAAAGAGCCCATTATGTGAGCCCAATATGCATAACAAAAAATCCCTTAAAGCCCACACATGAAAAATCCTTATAGTTCATATACTTTTCCATACATTAAAGCTAAGCTCGCAAGTCAAGTGTACGTCGTGTTCGAGTCATGTTGAAAGTTAATAGTATGTTGTGTAGCATAATACGAACATATTTAGCAATGGACTCAACACGTTATTTTAAACATATCATACTAATATGACATGACATAATCAACAAAATTGACATATTGGCACAGTACGACCAAAAATGTAACCTAACTATGTGAATTAACATACAAACAATAATATAGCTAGATTTTGGCTTATTGTGCATATCATTACCTGAATAATTAATTGTATGTTTATGTTTGTTATGCTTAACACAATTATCAAATGTTGTAGCTTGGGCTAAGAATTTTTCTTCCACATGTGTGGCCGTTGCAGCTGCAAGCGGGTCTCTGGGCCGGGGACCACAAGGAGAGACAACACAAACGAGCCAAGGCCTGGATCAAAGTCAGCTTTAATACTATGTTAGATGCTACATACAATGGCTAGGGCTTCTATTACTAAAATGTCAATCTTATTAGTAGGGTTTTATTTACATCATTATATGTAGTTTATTCAATTTATATTTATCCGATGTGGGATAACACCCACTTCAACAACATATGTTTTTCTCGATTTCTTTTACAGCCGTCTTAACATCTCTCGACATTTAAAAGTTTTGTAAACGCGTGAGTTTATGGCCCGACCAATTTACAACCCGCGACCCGTATTGCCATGCACACACGCCACGTGTGATTGACATTTATATGGTCCCAAGCATCATGTAACGCTTGATGATGCTTGTCCACGTCACGCGAGCTGGGTCCCACATAAGGCCCCACACGTGGACCCCACGTGTAAAGCGGCGCACGCTGTTTATTACGCCTCGAAGAACGACCCGGCCAGTCAAAAAAGGAGCTACTTGTTTAAATCCGTTCACATCTGACACGTGGCG
>JAYMTE010000151.1:0-23163 GCA_036897545.1 Pelargonium fulgidum
TAAGCAAAAAGGACAATAAGCCTACTAATACTAAAAGCAGAAACTCCTTAAGGTAAGGAACTCATTTTAGCTTTTCTTAGCTACAGAGTAAAGTAACACACTAAGGGTTCTAATTCCAGAACACTTCTAAGTAATACTAACTTGAAAAGGAATCTGGTGAAAAGTAGAATCAAGAAAGGTCTAGCTGCTAAGAGGAGTCAGATAGAGGCTCAAAGTGTAGTTCTTAATCCAATATTCAATATTCACAGAATCAACCATATGTTCATCAAATTATTAGATATGAAAAAATAATTAATAATCCAATATTCACAGAATCAACCAATCTCACCAACAACAAAAAACCCTAATTCCACCTAAAGAAATTGAACAAATTGAACCCAAACAAGCATGAAACTCTAACATACAAACTAAAGAAGTTGAGGAAATTGCAGAATCTGACTTTATAATTAACATGCAGAACCTTAACTACACAAATTTAAAGTTTTATAACATACATGTCAACATGTAGAAAGAAATCTAAATTAATTACCTGTGTTATGTTCATCTCTGATGCAGAAGCAGAACCACCCTCTTTTGCCATTGAAACCCAAAACAAAATTGATTTGTAGAAGATTAAATAAAAGAAGAAAGAGCTTAACTTAGCTCTATGAATTGTGAGGAAAAACATCGTGAATGCCTCTGATTTATACTCAGTTACCAATTTCAAACCGTTGGAAATCATTAATTTGATTTTGAGATTTTCAACAAAGATTAAGGAAAGAAGAGGAGATTTTGTTCATAATAGATGGAAATTAGAGGAAGATGAGGAGCTTGACTACAAATTCGAGAAGAAAAAAGGAAACGAAGAGACAATTTGGGAGAGAGAGAAGTCAGAGGCATGAATGAGGTCCATGAGGAAGTGCATCTGGAAACGAAGAGACAATTTGGGAGAGAGTTCATAATTAGCTGTTGCCTATTAGGGTTTTCCATATTTTTCAATATATACTCAATGCATGAAATAACATATATGACCCTATGTCGGTGCGGTGCGGTGCAAAGGCGGTGTGGGCTATAGCCAACCGTGGGCCGCACCGTTTATTGCGGGTTATGCATCTTTCAGACCGCTTAAGCTCGACTTTGCTGCGGTTCGGCGCGGTCTCGGTGCGGTTCAGTACGATTTTGCAATCGGTGTGGTTCTTGCGGCTCATATGAACAGTCCTAGTGGTCTATTCCACGGGACATTTTTGTGTCATTATTACATTTTTTAATGGTGACTTGTGGAACTTCAGAAGAATCAAAATACACCATTATAAACTTGAAAATGATATGGACTTGCCATAACAACAATATTCTTTTCCAAACTATTTTGTAGTTGTCAGCATAAGTCCTTTAGCATAACTCTATTCTTTCTAGTTTTGTAACATAGGGGTGAGTATAAAATACACTGAATATTTGATCCGTAATTGTCTGAAGTAAGAGTTTGGATAATGGGATAGGAGATAGTTGTTTGAAATGTTATTTTGAGTATATATGGATCTAGATACATCGAGAAAATAGTATCTGTTATCTGGTTTCCGAACTAAAACAATACTTTACTACTAACCCTGATCTCTAAATCCCGCCTCTCTTGTACTAAGTCTCTCTAAGTGACTTCACTCACCCTAAACTTCAGACCTTTAGTCACACTACCTATAACCAAACAAACATAGCCTCCAAAGTCCAAACCTCTATCACACTCCCTCCGACAACCAGTGTACGCCATTCTCCCTCTAGGCACAACCCTCTCTTAGCGCAAAACCATTCTCACCGCTACCCAAACTCATTGAATGGTAAATACATGCAACTGACACCTATCAGTCTTTTTTTGAATCTACCTCGGTGAACTAGAAAGGGTATTACCCATAGAAGATCCATTGATCTGAGACAAAGAAGATTGATTACTTTACTTTGCCAGTGATGTTTTTCTTTGTATGTTCAGATGGTTTACTAGAAGTTCTATGGCATGAACACATTTCTTGATAGGCTTAGAGTTGCCATAACATATTTTGTCATAGTGATATTTTGTTGGATTTTGATCATTACAGTGATGTTTCATGAATGAATAGGCCTACTATCTTCCCAAATATCAATGTGATTTTCCTATGAATTGTGAAGATGGTTCCATAGTCTCCCTAGACAACTTCAATTTCATTTTTATTTTTGCATAAACATTTTGCTTTCTCTGAATGAATATGAAATATTGGAAAACTTGTTCATTTGTTTTACTCTTTGTGAAATTTCACAAAGTCTTGGTCTTCATTTATTGGAATTTTTTCTTCTTCTGGAGAACTTAAATTTACTCTGCAACAGTGCAACTAAACAGCCTCTTAATGTTGTTCATATATCTTTGAACTGGAGGGTGAATTTAACATTGTAAGTGTAGGTAAATATATGCAACCGGTCCCTATCAGCCCTTTTTTATCTACCTCCGGTGAACTGTAAAGTGTATTTTCCATTTCAATTTAGAAGATCCATCGATCTGAGGCAAAGAAGATTGATAACTTTACTGTGCCAGTGATGTTTTTCTTTGTATATTCAGATGGTTTACTAGAAGTTCTATGGCATCAACTCATTTATTGATAGGCTTAAAGTTTCCATAATATACTTTTCTTTTAAGAGGAAAAAAGTTTTAACATAATATACTTTGTCATAGTGATATTTTGGTGGATTTTGATCATTAGAGTGATGTTTCATGAATGAAGAGACCTACTTTCTTCCCATATATCAATGTGATTTTCTTATGAGTTGTGAAGACATTTCTATAGTCTCTCTTGAATTTGACTGTGTATATTGATAGCTGTGAATGTGGTTGTAATGGATTGATTGTAATGTTTTGTTAAATTTTTTATTAGTAAATGATTTTTGTGAGATTAAGGAAGTAAATGAAATCGAACCATCGTTGAAGCGCCAGCTTCTTATCTCAACTGTCCTCATGACTGCTGGGATTGGCATGGTCAGTTTCTTTACTTTACCATCAGAGTTCACTCTCTTCAACTTCGGAGCTGAAAAGGCCGTAAAGAACTGGTATTTATGCTTGGAAATTAAACATTTTAGCCTTTTTGTAGTTAAATTTCACCTTGCTGATTCGAATAACGAGTTCCTGCAAACACCTTTTCTTCTGTGTTACAACTGGCTTGTGGGCGGGACTCGTTATAGGTTACACAACAGAATATTATACGAGCAATGCGTATAGGTAAGTACATTGCTTTGTTAGTACATAAAAATGATGTCAATATATGTATGTACATTGCTTTGATGGTTATGTTCAAAATGTGCAGTCCAGTGCAGGATGTGGCAGATTCTTGCAGAACCGGAGCAGCAACAAATGTGATTTTCGGGTTGGCTCTGGGATACAAGTCTGTCATCGTTCCCATTTTCGCCATTGCCATTGCTATCTATGTGAGCTTCAGCTTTGCTGCCATGTATGGAATCGCAATGTCGGCTTTGGGGATGCTCAGTACTATTGCCACTGGCCTTGCCATTGATGCTTATGGCCCGATAAGCGACAATGCTGGTGGTATAGCTGAAATGGCCGGCATGAGCCACAAGATACGCGAAAGAACAGATGCTCTGGATGCTGCTGGGAACACCACTGCTGCCATTGGCAAGGTAATGTTGATTTGTCGGATTATTTTGATGGGTTAAATCTTTCTGCACTCACTGAACGATTCAAAAGTTATAAATAGTATAGAATCCGAGCCTTATAATGAACTCATTATTGCTGCTATGCATATGCATCAGGGTTTTGCAATTGGATCAGCAGCTCTTGTTTCTTTAGCCCTCTTCGGCGCCTTTGTGAGCCGGGCCGGGATCAGCTCTGTTGACGTGCTGACCCCGAAGGTTTTCATCGGGTTGCTGGTGGGCGCGATGCTTCCTTACTGGTTCTCAGCCATGACAATGAAGAGTGTAGGGAGTGCAGCCCTTAAGATGGTTGAAGAAGTGCGACGCCAGTTCAACACTATCCCAGGACTCATGGAAGGCAGAGCAAAACCCGACTATGCGAATTGTGTCAAGATCTCCACAGATGCTTCTCTCAGGGAAATGATCCCGCCGGGTGCATTAGTCATGCTCACTCCACTTATCGCCGGAACCTTGTTTGGAGTAGAGACTCTCTCCGGAGTCCTTGCTGGTTCTCTTGTTTCTGGTGTACAAGTATGTGCAATAATCATTCCTTAACTAGTTTTACGCATCTTTTTCCCATTTTAGGCTAGTTTTACAGTTGGTCTGAGTCTCTTTTTTTCTTGATATAGGTTGCGATTTCAGCTTCAAACACAGGTGGAGCTTGGGATAATGCAAAAAAGTACATAGAGGTAATGTTGTTTCAGCCTAGTCTTCTACCTGAAAAATACTAGTTTTTGGTTTACTGCTAAGATAGCGTTTGGATTAACAAAAATTTAGATCTCACACATTTCTCATGACCAAACGGCGCCTAAAATATATGCATTTTGCAAGCAAATAATGAGAAACTGATAAGCAAAGAAGTAAAATATATGCATTTTGTGAACTGTTAAGAGTAGAAATTAAATTGGTATTTTAACTATCAGTTTAAGCTTTTGCACAACACTTGCAATGTTTTATGAGCAACTTGCATGAATTATCAACGATATCCCTAAAAATAAGTTAGTTAGAACTCGTTGGATTTGTTACAAAAAGGAAAATCCTGATTTCCAACTTCAATTTGGTGTTATTCATATGTGCAGGCTGGTGTTTCTGACCATGCTAAATCGCTAGGTCCTAAAGGTTCGGATCCTCACAAGGCTGCAGTAATTGGGGACACAATAGGAGATCCTCTGAAGGACACGTCGGGACCTTCCCTTAACATCCTGATCAAACTCATGGCGGTTGAGTCACTGGTTTTTGCTCCATTCTTTGCAGCTCATGGAGGCTTGCTCTTCAAGTTGTTCTGAAATATTGGGCACTTCACTGAGTTCACTCAAAAGGTTTGGTTTTGGTAAATATGCAAAATGTTGATCTGGTTTCTGGTATGGCATTTGCTGATAATGTGTATATATAGTCTCAAAATGTTGAACTTCACTGCGTATCAGTAAATGAATTGTTCTGCAGAATCTCTTATCTTTGAGCTGCTAATATATGTGTTATAATGAAAGTAGTAGAGAACATGACTCACTCTTCATAAACAATATGATGATAGCACTGCACTTCTTGACCCACTTGTAATGCAAGCTATGAAATGACTTTCTCACTTTTTCATCATTTTTTTCATAAAATGAAATACTTATTCGGAGATGTGTCAATTTGAAATTCAAAAGAGTAATTTAAACTCGGTTTGAAAAAGGTTCGGATCACGATGAATTTCGGCAAGTTGCATGTCAATTTGGTGAGTGTGAAATGGACAAATAAATTTGATCTGATTCAAAATCAATTGGACTGAATTTTAAACGTGAACTAGTTTCACATTAGATTTGTGCTAGATGTTAAAGAGAGGTTGTAAGAGCTATTAAACTCATTTGATAAAAATATTAAACATTGAAGACCGAGGTGTTAAGTAAAAAATGTTAAATCATATAAGTTAAAATATACATTTCTAAAGTTGTAAATAAAAAATATTGAATTTTCAAATAAAAACAAAACTAAAATAACAATTTTTGACATTGAATAACACAAGTTTCCGAGCTCAATTTTTCCTCCACCATTCCACAAAACATCAATCTCCTCGTAATTGATTTCATTATTTAGAGCACATAATTACAATTTGTAATGGCAAAGCCAATTGATTATATTCATCCTCAAAAAGCTCATTGATCATAGGTTGTTAACATTTAAATTGTTATTTTTAAAATTAAACTTACATTTCAAGTATTCAAACTATAAAAACTCTCATAAATTTATACATTTTTAATTTAAAACCTGAATCATCAGCTCTAACCATACTAGCATTATATCTCTTAAACTTTTTCAGTCAACAATTTTTTAAAATATTTTGAAATTGATCCAACAAAGTAAATATTTTTTTGAAAGGAGTAATTTTCTATTTAAATATCTTGAAAATCAATTGGGATATTGGATTTGGATATACCCTGACAGGTTGGCATAAAATACTTTGTTGGGGTCAACTCCAAAAATAGAGAAAATGTAGGGTCCACTTTTTGGCTAAAGTTAGGTAGGCCCCACTTTACTAACTCTCTGACCTATGCAAACATGCCATTTGAAAGATGCTTCAAGCTCAAACTCAAGGCTATTTTGGTAAAACACTACTCCTCTCGCCACGTGTCACTCCCACCTGGATCTTCTCCGCTTCGTGTATTTCCCAATCAGCGCCCGCCACGTCACCACCAGTGACAAGCCTCAATGAGATGTCGTTCTTTCATTTGCCCAGGTCACCTCCCTCCGTCCACGCAGGATATTAATATTTAAATTTTAAATTCAGCGTAAAATTCGATCTTCGATGAAGAAGATCACTATATAGAGTACCAAAATCTTGATCCACACCTCAAAACCACACTCACTCTCTAGAAACCTCTGGAGCTATGGCTTCTCGGCGACTAAACCCTAATCTCCTCCTTCCTCTCGCTCTCTTCTCTCTCGTTGCGATCGCCTCTGCTACTGTCTTCTTCGAAGAGCGCTTCGAAGGTATATACGCAGTGTTCTCTCGTTTTCATTTTCGTTTTTTCTGAATTGTATCACATTTGCTGTGTTCGGATCATAGTGCGATTTGATTTTTTGGATTTTGCTCGCATTTTCGCTATTTGATGCTTGAATTGGTTCATTTGTGTTGAATTTTGTGTGATCTTGAAGGATCGGAGTTATATACCGTTCATTTAATCTCTCAGCTCGTTTACTTTTTCGTTTTCTCTGAATTGTATCACATTTGCTGTGTTTGGATCGGATTGCGACTTGCTTGCTTTGGATATTGCTCACATTTCCGCTGGTGATGCTTGAATGTGCTCATTTGGTATTGTTTGAAGGATCGGTGTTGTGCTTGTGTTAGTGTGCCGATCTGCTCCAATTTGGATTAGTAGTTAAGTTGAACGATCTGCAATGCGGTTACGGTGTTTGTTTTGTGTGGATCTGTAGTTTTTGTTGTTGTGATTGATGGAATTACCGAATTAGTGTGTTTTTCTTGTACATTTGATGGATTATGATCTCGAAAATGAAGATAATTTCGACTGCAGTCTCTTACTTAGCTCTTGAGTTTGTTTAGTGTGGAGATGAAGTTGAATATTATCATTTTGAAGTGATAGGTAGAAATCTGCAGTGGTTGGATTTTTGTGCCTTTCTATCTTGAGTGATAAAACAATTCTACTGTTTGATAATTTTATAGAGTAAAAATTGATAACATAGATGTTGATTTATGTCCTTTTGTAGTACTTTTTGCTAGATTAGTTTTCAGGTATGTGCATGTGCTGCATGTTCATATGTCAATTGTCATCTATGAATTTATGATGTTGACTAATTAGATATGCAAGGAATTCTTAGGAGCAGTCAATTGGTATACTGTCAGCCTTTTTTGTGGAGGCTAATGTCTAACTTGTCCTCAATTTATGTTACACATCTGTGTGTGCTAGTCTGGTTGTGCTGAAAAGTTACCAAAGTATTGGAATTCTGTTGTCATTTTTTATTTTCGCCAAGATATAAAAAGAAAGAGCTGTTGAAAAAGCTCTAGTGATTTTCAATGTCACTTTTATGTCTGATTTACCTTGATATTTGATTAAGACTTCTGATATTACATGCATTTTATTAATGTGTTTCCGTGATGGCTAATTTATAGATGGATGGGAAAGCAAGTGGGTTAAATCTGACTGGAAGAGAGATGAAAAGATGGCTGGGGAGTGGAACTACACTTCTGGTAAATGGAATGGAAACCCCGATGATAAAGGTACCTTCTGAACTCATGCTCTACAATTTTGCTGCATTAACATTTGAATTCACCGAACCAAAACAAAGTTGGTTCCTATCTTCTTTATGGATGGTTACAATAAAGACCACATATCTCTAATGATATGATATTAATGTCCCAAAATAGGTATCCAAACAAGTGAAGACTACAGATTCTATGCCATCTCAGCTGAGTACCCAGCATTCAGCAACAAGGATAAGACTCTAGTCTTCCAGTTTTCTGTCAAACACGAACAGAAGCTTGACTGTGGTGGTGGTTACATGAAGTTGCTCAGTGGTGAAGTGGACCAAAAGCAATTTGGCGGTGATACCCCATACAGGTGAAATAGTATTTCCCACACGAATTTTAGCATGTTTCAAAAGTAGTATCTGTTCCAAAAAAATAAAAAATAAAAAAATAATAAAAACTGACTCTTGTTATATGGTTGGCTGCAGCATCATGTTTGGCCCAGATATCTGTGGCTACACTACCAAGAAAGTGCATGCTATTCTGAACTACAATGAAACAAACCACTTGATCAAGAAGGATGTTCCCTGTGAGACTGACCAACTTACTCATGTTTATATCATCCGTCCCGATGCTACCTATAGCATCCTTATTGACAATGTGGAGAAACAAACTGGCAGTCTCTACAACGATTGGGATCTTCTCCCACCCAAGAAAATTAAGGATCCTGAGGCCAAAAAGGTAATTACAAGTTCTTGAACAACCTTTCAATTCTTAGCAGTTAGCATTTTATATCACTAATGGCCTAGTGACATAATGTTACGTACAGCCTGAAGATTGGGATGACAAGGAGTACATTCCTGACCCTGAAGATAAGAAGCCAGAGGTATGGTTCACCTTGCTGCTGGAGTTAGCTTGTTTAAGTATAGGTAGATGTGCATTTAGACTGACTATTTTGTTGTACTGTAGGGGTATGACGACATCCCAAAGGAGATTCCTGATGCCGATGCCAAAAAGGTATGGAGTTGTGAATCTGTATTTCATCATTTGGTTTTGATTAACTTGATCGAGTAAAGCACTTACTGGTTGATTTGGTTTGGATTTGTTGTATAGCCTGAGGATTGGGATGATGAGGAAGATGGTGAGTGGACAGCCCCAACAATTGCCAACCCTGAGTACAAAGGCCCATGGAAGCCAAAGGTTTGCGAATTTTGAGTTTATTCTAAACGTGTTTCTGTTATTATAATCCTTCATTTTCATGATAATATTCTCTGCCTCCCAGAAAATCAAGAACCCTAACTACAAGGGAAAATGGAAGGTACCAATGATTGACAACCCAGGTACTTTCTACATCGAAGTTTGTGGCGACCTAACTCTTGTTATAATGGATGTTTATTTTCTAACATCCTCATATTTTACAGACTTCAAGGATGATCCAGAAGTCTACGTTTTCCCCAACTTGAAGTACGTTGGTATTGAATTGTGGCAGGTAATATACTATTTCCTTATTTAGTTAGTGTTGTGTCCTTTTTGCAGTGTTTGAGCTTCTATTGAGCTTGGTGTTGAATGATTCAGGTGAAATCTGGTACAATGTTTGACAATGTCTTGATCTGTGACGATCCCGAGTATGCCAAGAATTTGGCCGAGGAAACATGGGGCAAGAACAAGGATGTAAGCTACTTTTCCTTTTTCTCTTGTTTTTTATGACGCTTTGTTTTACGTTTTGTTGATCTATATTACTGGCTATTGCAGGCTGAGAAAGCAGCATTTGAGGAGGCTGAGAAAATTAAAGAGGCTGAGGTATCACTTGTAACTTACTGTAGTGTATGCATATTGTACTTATAATTTTGGGATGACAGTTGTTTTAGGTGCAATTAGAAACATGCAATTTTGACCCACACCTGACCTAAACACACTTCTATGGTCGGATCTACCCTTAGAAAATTATGATCTCTAGCTAACAGAGTATCTCGTGTTCATTTCCTTTTCTAATTCTTGAACCTTTTACCAGGAAAAGAAGGATGATCCCGTCGATTCTGATGTAAGCCCTCCACCCTAATAATTTGTCACTTGAATTGCAAATCTTACTTTGATCCCTTAACTTACCGAACTCTACTTTCTTCAGGCTGAGGATGAAGATGATGATGCTGACGCAGAAGAAACTGATGCCGATTCCAAGGATGACGAGGATGTACATGTAAGTTTTCTTCCTAATACTAACAAAACTAATCGACCCCTTGTTGATCTTCTCTTTGGTTTTAACATTTGCTTACAAATATCTCTATGTGGTACCTTGTTTTGCAGGATGAACTTTAGGTCTCTGTGGAGGAGGAGATAGAAAGAGTGGGCATGAAGGGCTCCAAAAAGTTTTCCTTTTTATTTGGTTAAAAAAATGAGTAGAGAGCTGTAGGAGATTTCTGTTAGGAAAGAAACCATTTAAATTTGCATTTTTAAACTGTTGAGCTTTTAGATCAAAGAGGAAATGTCATTCTGGTTTGAAATTTGAATATTGTTAGATTTATCAAGTTTCAACGTGCAGATGAATTCTTATGCCAAATTTTCCATGCATTTGACCATTCTAGTGTACTTTGATAAGTAAAATTTATAAAGGCAAATCTCGATTACAGAGTGAAGATGTCGCAACTCGCAACACTGCTAAAAGCAAGTCTCTAAAAGCAAAGGGAAAATCATATTCATATACACACATTAACATTTAACATAGTTAGATATTAATAGCTCCCAATATTTCCAACTGTTGTTTTAGGCTTCTTGACGATCAAAACAGGGCACTTCACGTTTTGTGCACAGTGATTGCTCACACTTCCCAAAAAAGCCCTGTCCATAATAACATAACCAAACAGCAATCAAAATCACTTCCAGTTTCTAATAATTTCTCAAATATATAGATAGAGAAAATGTTTAATTTCTTTTATTAGTTTCAAAAAAGAAAATTATACCTTTTGATGATACCGTAGCCGTGCGATCCCATGACCAACAAATCAACGGCGTGCTTGTCAGCCATCTGGCAAATGACATCCCTGGGGTCACCATCCTCTACAATGGTCTCCACCGTAAGAGAATCTGCATCACCAATAATATCTTTGCACGTCCTCTTGGCCTTCTCCATGACGCAATCTGCCACTTCCCTCCCGTACCTCTCCATGCTCTCTATGATATCAGTCGAGAACAAAAGCCCTATAAAAAAAAAAAAATTAAAACAAAAAGGGTACTAATTAAAATTGATCCTCAATTTTGTTATCCTTATAAAAGAAGGTACCTTGACGGTGGTGAGTCCTACCTGTGCCATCATAAGGAGTGTAGAGAGCTCTGGGAGGCTTGGCGTAGAGAAGAATGAGGGTATCTTTGGAATTCTGAAACACGACGACGTTTTTGAGGCACCATGTGAGAGCGTACACGCTCTCCTCTCCTTCGTCCACGGCCACCATGATCCTCCTCCTCTGCTGCTCCTCTTTTGCTCCCGCCATAACTGCTCTGTTTCTTATCAACTGTAATTGAAATTGGTGTTGTTTTATTTTTGAGCTGTGAATTGATATTGGCTGTTCTGAGGACCGGGGGTTTGGATTTATATGTAGAGAGAGGAGATGATGAAACTGTTGGCGGTCTGTGATTTTGGAGAGACGGTGGTTTTGTAAAAACTAATGTTTATCTGGTTTTTGTTTTTGTGGGGACTCGGGAAGAATCATTGTAAGTGAACACTTGTCACTTGATCTTATCTTCTTTGTCACTTTTTTTATTTACTACCAATTTATTATGCTCACTCTTAGAACCTCCCATTCGGATTTTGGTTCGGGTCTAGAATATCTTGTCCAAACTCAATTCCATATGGGTGCGACTTGGGAGTTGTAGACTTACTAGTAAAACAGCTTGATTCTCTTGTCATGAAAAATCTTACTCAGTGTTTTCATGCATCAAGGACTAATCGCACGCAGAACTGCGACAAATTATAATAACTAAGCAACGAATCCACGAGTAAAGGCCAAAGTCATTATATGAATCGAGCCACTAGATGGAGCAAGATGGTCCACGAAGAGGAACTTCGGGTAACATACATTTCCGACTTCAACAAGTATGGCATTGAATGCCTTGTTTTCATGGCTACAAATGTGAAGTCGGAGTTTTACATATTAGCTGTTGTGTGACACTAACATGAAGCTAATGAACAAAAAAAGGAGCAAAAGGCCAAAAAGAGCTGGAAAGTTCTGAATTAATTGTGGAATAATGATTCAAAAATTGGGATTTCATATTTGGGAGCTAATTTTTTGTCCATGATTGGAAGGAACACATAGATTGAGGCAATAAAGCAAATAATACATTACTAAAGGACAGAGTCCATACATGCATTGAGCCAATTGGTGAAGCAAGATGGTCAAATAATAAGAGCTGTGTGAGATACATTTCACAACTGAAGTAAGAGAAATGGTATACAAATAAGAGCTTGGGTAAGATGATTACAAACATAAAACCAACATAGCAAATTTGGCATAAGCAATCAATAGTATTAGTAGGAGGGCAACAAGTATAGCACACAAAATCAAATACAATTTTCCTGGTGCAAAAGAAAAGCTATGGAGTATAAATTGTGTGTGAGACAAACAAAACTAGTGAACAAAATTGGAGTAAAAAGGCCTCTAGAGAGCAAGCAAGATCTGAATGGAAAAGGAATAAAAAGTGCGACAAGGGAGTGAATATTCCATAGGATTGAGGAACAAGTATAGGTTAGAAGGTAGAGAAGGAAACAAACCAAAGAACTCACTACCAAAAGCAAAAGAGTCCATACTTGCATTGGATACACTCCAACTTAATACTAAAATAAATAACAGGTATGGCACACACAATCACTAGTATTAGTAGAAAGGCAGCAAGTATGGCACACACAAACTCTCTTTCTTGGATACCATTGTGATGCTTTGAAGTAAGGTAAAACATAACACGGACACAAAAATGGAGCAAAACGCCTAAGAGCGCTGGCAAGTTATGAATTAAATGATGGGGTAAAGAGTCTTCATAAATGGGAGCTAACCTTATGTTAGTGATGGGATTAACAAACATATATAGGCTGGAAGGTTGAGAAGGCGGCAAAACAAATAATACACAACTAATGAACAAAGGGTCCAAAATGTGGTGAAGCATCACAAATAAATAAGCACTTGCAAGTTACAGATATATAAATAGCTATAACAAGATGCAAATCCAACAACACCAGTCAATACTATAAAAGCAAACCGCGTCTGTAAACTACCAAAACATGAAGTACTCAGATTCAAAATGTAATCTTAAGAAAACATAATCAGAGAAATATCAAATTATCATTTGATTGAGACAGATATTTTAACTAATTCTCAGCAGCAGAACCACCCTCTTTCTTGTTGTGCTTCCTTGCATACCTCTGGTTCCTCAGGAACTTGGGATCCATCTGCAAAAATATACAAAATTCCAATAAAAATCAACCAACTCAAATACCCATCACTCAAAATTCAAACTTTATCAAACCCTAACAGCAAAAATTACAATCAAAATTAACAAACCCTAAACAGGCACACAAAGCCACAAATTTTAAAAGCTGAATAGCTGACGATACTATAAGGGTCTTAAACCCATTACAGAAATGAGTGCAGAGAACATGAATAGCCAAATTTTCCATTCCATATTATATTTTCTCGGGAAACAAACAGTATAATAGCATACCCCTTTCGTCGAAGTGTGCCTGTGCTTTTGGGGCTTCTTGATTCCGTTCCTGTGAGCCTTGCGGGACTGGTTGTGCGCCGTGTGGTTCTTCGATTTCGCCATTTCTCTTTCTCAGATCTCGCAGCTCTCTCTAGTCTCTGCTATGTTCTCAATTAGGGTTTTGTGGTTGTAGAGAATAGATATAGAGAGCTAAATTAGGGTCTTTCATATGTTATTGGGCCCTATTCAGATATGGGCTTTGAGTCCATCTAGATATTTGAGCCCAATTGTAGCTGAAAAATGAGCAGCGGTTCCAGCTCATCATTGTTTTTCCCACATGGCCTGATAATATCGGGTCGAAACTGATAAAAAAGTGGTCCGATAAACATGCATATGTTTTTAACCCAACCCCGTTCAATACACTTACTTGCAGTTTTGGGGCGAGACTAACTTGTTGACGCATTTGTCAACTCTACTTGATATGAACTCATAAGATTTTACTCAATCAAGCCGATGTCGTTAAATGGTTTCAAAATTCGAGGAGGGGTTGGAAGACCTTTTGCGCATCCTCGTCCTCATTTTATTAATGATTTATTTAACAGGCGCAACACATGCATATGTTAAGATTTGTCGAAACTCGTATTTGATAGTTTAATATTGTTTATTTTAGTTTGGAACTATACAAAATGTCATAAAAGGGAGTGGAAAATATTAAAAAAATATGCAACCCGAATTTCAATATTTCTTATCTCGTTCAATAGTTGTATATGATAGACAAATTTTAAAACTCACTATCCCTCAAAAATAATTGTACACTTTTCTATAAATCAAAAATCTAAATTGTCAATTTTATGTTTTAGTTAGCTATGCATGAGTATTAGCGACAATATCATTGACATACATTCGTCAGAATACGATGTTATGACATGTCACAAAACTGGTTTGTTTTAGTTCACCCATCATGTAAATGTTTTTGGGTAAAAATTATTAGGGATAGTCTAATTTTTTTTTCTTTAAAAAAAGAAAAAAGAAAATTGGAGTTACTCATTGCAAAAATGTCCTATATAGATTAGTTATTTGTAATTTTTCATAAATAAAAAGTCAAATTCAACGTTTCTGGTAAAAGGCTAAAAGCACGTTTCCGCTTCGTTGTTGTTACCAAACACGACCTTAATGATAGAATAAATGAGCTGGGCCTCAAGCCCAAGGTTGTGGGCTAAAAAAATCTGAGCCGTCGTTTTCTTAATCTACGGCCTGAAGTTAACCGAATGACGCTACACCAAAATCCTCGCCCTCTGATTGGTCCAAATATGTAAACCCGGTCAACCGGTGACGACCAACCCGCACCGCACCAGACTGGTACTGAACCCGTAACCGACTTAGCCAGTTGCTGGTACCCAGCTGGCCAGCTCACCAATATATTACTGCAAGGATTTAATTAGATATATTGCAGATACCACCCCTTACTTGCATCCATTTTGCACACACATACCAACAACAAAAAAAATTACAACACAACTATTTTACAAATATTAGATAAGTACATGATCGAACTTATTGATAGAATTGACAATTTAGACTAAGACATGATACGGCTCAAAGCGGGCTGAGGTTTCATGGGCCAGACCAATTTGTGGGTCGGGACTATCTTGAGGACTTTGCAGGTCTAATAAAACTGGACAAATTCACACATTTTACACTAAAAATAAAACCGACCCGTTTTGTATCTCAAAACTCAAAATACAAAAAAGAATCTAAGCTCGAGCCAATTGAACTTGACCATAATTCAAAACTTGAATTTTATACTCTAAAAACAAAATAAAACCTTAAATATGCCCCCCGGTGGTGGCTCAATGGTCAAGATACATATCTCTATGTAGAAGATCGTAAGTTCAAATCTCATTGCGTTTGATCAGGTGGGATTTAGGTTAAAGAAGAGAGCTACCCACTACTGTGTAGCTCAACTTCTTTTTAAAAAAAACGTTAAATATGACTTTCACAATGATTTGAAAAAAGTTGTGATAATTATGCGTCGAGAAAAAGAGTTTGGAGTAATAATGTGCAAAAAAAGGCATAGTTAGAGGACGATATGTGCAATATCCGCTATTTAATTTTCTCATGCACACACTGACTCACACAATACAAGCTCTCTCTCTCTAGATTGCCATTTCTGTTTCACATACTCGCAGATCTCTTTCTCTCTCTAGGGTTCTCGGACTCTTTCTCTCTCTACAGCTTCTTCGAGCTCTTGCGAGGCTCGATCTGGTGGATTCTCGCGGCAAAGCGAGGGTCGGTGAAGCAGGTTGTGGTTGGATCGGAGGAGAGAGGAGACTGATTGTTCGCTAATCATGTTTTTGGTCGATTGGTTCTATGGAGTTCTCGCATCGCTCGGGTTGTGGCAGAAGGAGGCTAAGATCTTATTCTTAGGGCTCGATAACGCTGGAAAGACCACGTTGCTTCATATGTTGAAAGACGAGGTTCGGTTTCTGTGACTTTTTTTGGTTTGTTTTTAATTATTGAATTTGAGGAGATCGATCTGTTTTGATTCTGTGAAAATTGTTGACGGTTGGAAAAGGAATTGAGATTTTTGGTTGCTATTGAAAATGCAGTTAATGAAATTGTAGTGACACACGTATAATTTGAGAGTATTTTTGAAATTCTGATGTTGTTGCTCGGATGATACTTTGATGTGCTCTATTGGATGAGATTTTAGAAATTGTGATTTATATCGTGCGTCATTTGCTTGGCTGTTTTTAAATTTGAATTTGTTGATCGTGAGATCTTAACCGTTTGTTTTTAAGTGTTGACTGTGAGGGGTCGATCTAATTAACAATTGGAGAAGAAAATATAATTTTTGGTTTCTAAGGAAAATGCAGTGGATGAAATTGACATGTATATTTATTGTTGCTGGGATGATACTTTGATGTGTTTTGTCAGATTTATAAATTGTGATATGAATCGTGTGTCATTTGGTTGGCTGTGGTAAATGTATATTTGTTGATCCTGAGATCTTAATTATTTGGGATTAGAATGGATAAGTTTTGACTGGGTTAGTGTTCAAAGTCATGAGGTCTGACTTGTCAGCCAGACAGTTATATTTTGTTGGTCTCAACATCGGTTATTGCTCTTATGGATTTATTTATGTTTTGTTGATGTTAATTGTTAAGTGTCATTGGATTGTGCAGAGATTAGTCCAGCATCAGCCAACACAACATCCTACATCCGAGGAGTTGAGTATTGGGAAAATCAAGTTCAAAGCTTTTGATTTGGGAGGGCATCAGATTGCTCGTAGAGTTTGGAAAGATTACTATGCCAAGGTAGACTTCTAAAGTGTGATATTTGTCCTTTTTGGTATCATACAAGAGTGTTCTTGGATTGTTCTTGACTTCTTGTAGTCTATTTTTACTTGTTATGATTCCAGTTTGGTCTATTGAGGGCACAGCTTTAGGATTTGGAGATTAGTTGCTTCTTTGTAGTTGGGTTATCTATATGTACATGTTGGGGTTCCTTGCACAAACTATTGTTTGGTGTGGCTTTAGTAACGTTTCCAAGGCAGTAACTTTGCAGTTCTAATGGATATAATGCTATGTAGCTGTAGATCTTGTCTTTCCTTTTTTTTTTTTTTTTTTTTTTGCCTGAGAATCTACACACTACTAACTTAGTATAATCTGTAGAGAAGTTAGGGGGTGGTGTGACACTAAAGAGGGTGCTTTGGGGGAAAAACTATCAGATTTTTGTTGAATGCCGATTGGGCCAAATGTTCCCATACAAGTACTTTCCACATTAATTTGCACATGATTGCCTCCATAATCCCAGATTTACTTCTATGTGTTTTTCTGATTCATGGGAGGCAGAAATAAAAGATGGGAGTTCGCTGATAGCACCTTTATTTTATTTAAAAGGTCTGCTACTAGTATCTCACCTTACACGTGTCCTCCCTTTGACCACTTCCACTCATCTAAACTCAAAAAATAAATATCGAAATATGGAAAATTTCATTTCCTCACATTACTTATTGCCTTATTTGCTATTTGAAATGAAACTAAGAACCTGTTATAGTTAGATTTAGACATTGCCGTTAACCTGAGAAATGGTCTATTCGAGTGAAACGAAAGGGCGCATAGGCATCAGGGAAATGTAGTGATGCTTGTTAGCTCATACCTTGAAAGTTTCATGAATTTTTGGATACCTTTATGTTTTGTCATTCTCTTCCATCATCTTTATTAATTCATTGTCGTGTCCATGTGTAGGTTGATGCAGTTGTTTACTTGGTGGATGCATATGACAAAGAGAGATTTGCAGAGTCGAAGAAAGAGCTCGACGCTCTTCTCTCTGACGAGTCATTGGCCAACGTTCCTTTCCTCATTCTCGGCAACAAGATCGACATACCATATGCTGCATCCGAAGACGAGCTGCGTTACCACCTTGGCCTCACCAACTTCACCACCGGCAAGGGTAAGGTAAATCTAGCTGACTCTAATGTCCGCCCTCTTGAGGTATTCATGTGTAGCATTGTCCGCAAAATGGGTTACGGAGAAGGTTTCAAATGGCTCTCTCAGTACATTAAGTAGTGGGAGAGATAGGAAGTAACATTATTTCTCACTCGATTAGTGTTTCTTCTTTTTCCGGATTGACATCAATGTTGGAGCTATTTCATTTGTTCCGTCTTTTCTTTTTTGGTGAAATGACAAATGTAGCCCACTCTCCCATGCTAGCTTAGCTATCATGGACAATATTTGTGATTGATGATAATTTGTCGTTACGGAACTTTACATAACTTGTGTTTGGTTTAAAGTTTTAGTGATGAACTTTTAGAAACTACCATTTGTGGTAGAGGATCAATAAAATGATGTTCCATTCGTTTGTTACAAAACTAAATTGATGCTCCATTTGTTAGTTTCAAAACTAAACCTGGCTTGGGAAAAGTGGCCAAATTTAAGGATTCAAATGCAATGATAATGAGACCTGAAATTATATGCCATTAGCGTTTGGATTTAACTTATAATTTGATCACATCAGTTTATGATTTTTTTTAATTATTAAAAAAAACTTGTTGACCAAATAATATCTGTTGATTTTCTACAAAAATTGTTAATTTTATATTCTAATTAGTTTATACAGCATCAACAATGAGAAGTGGTCTACACCGGAACTGTTTAGGAGTACCCATTATGAATTTTTAAGTTCTTCTTTTCTCACATAACTATCTATTTTTTATTAAAAAAATCAACTAACTACATAAATAAAGTTTGAATGTCCTCGATAATATGTTCAAAAAAATATAAATCAAAATGATCTTCTCCCACATTAGATGAATAATTTTACCACATTTAGATCCAACAAAAAAAGTTTGCAAATCAAGTACAATTTGATGGGTTGATACAACTACTCAACTCTTCTTTGCGGTCCATTTTGTCCCCAACTGTACAAGATTGCTAAAAATAGTCCCCTCCCAATCTCTACATTTCCATAGTTCCTAGACATTTTGACTAAATTGCCAACAATCAAGCTCAACATATGCTTCTTAACATAACCAGCGCAGTTCTCATGTTTCTTTTCCAATGATCAATATTTGAATGCTCGGAAAAAAAAAAATACATGGAGATACAGATTCAAAAGAGCACGATGATCAAATCAAATGTCGGTGACAAAATCTGTTAGAAAACACAACGCTCGGAGATGCAATCCGACCTGATTACTTTTTGGAGGAGCCGAAACCCCCAAATCCCATCATAGCTGCAACGTCCGGGTCTATCTCAGGCTCCTCTTCCACTGCTTTCTCCTTCTGAAACAAGAAACGGATCCATGATGAGTTAACTATATGTACTTTACTAGTAAAACAATCAAGAAATGGCAAGAATATGTTATTACTATTTTGCAAAAAGCTAAAGAAAGATAAGGACACTACACTATATTAAAAAATGAGATACAAGTTAAGATGTTATCCATGGGAACTAACCTTCTTCTCTTTCTTCCTTTCTCGGCGGAGGCGCTTTCTTTCCTCCTCTTCTTGCTGCTGTTTTGAGATACGCTCGTCAAGATCTGAGAAGAGAGGTCAAGTTTCCTTACATTTTGAGTACCAACTAAATCGGTATATTATTGAATAAACTGTTTCCCGTTTTTGCCTCCTAAGGCTTACCTTGCTCTGTGAAGGTGCTGGGATCTTTCCGCTTCTTCAAATTCTCGAATCGCTCTTGAACCTGCAGATCATCAAATCACATACAAATTAGAGTTGTTATGTGAACAGCTATGGTCCCTTGAACCATCTGGACCGGACCAATTTGGTCCCTAAACCAATTTTATGCCAATATGGTCCCCTACATGAACTTCCGTTGGGTTTTGATGGTGTGGCATTATAAATTAAAAGATTGAAACTAATATCTACTGGAAATTTACGTTTGGTAGACTTTCAACAGTTAGGGGACCAAACAAGTCAGGTCCCGATAGTTCAGGGACCATTATCGTAGTTCCTTAAATTTAAAAAGAAGCAAAAGAACCGGACCAAATATTTCTCAAGTATACCTGTTGAAGAGATGCCCGCTCAACCCGCATAGACATACCCAGAGCTCTTTGATCTAAGAACCAAGAAAGACGAACCGATTAAGATTGAAAAGCATTAAAACATTTCATTGAATATTTAAAACAGGTAAAATAGATGAGCATACGTTTTTTCCCATTGATATGGTCCAAGTAGTTTGCAGAGTCCTTTACTACACACTCACAAACAGAACAAAAGTACCCGGCCTGCAAAACAAATCATTTAGTTGTATGACACGTGCATGGTAAGCCAAATGCCAAGTAAAAGAAAATATTAAATGTGAATTATGCCATCATCGTACATCTCTTTAGGCATTACTCAGATAAGCAACAACAACCATAATGAAAAAAGTCACACATTTCATGTATATTAGCCAAACTAGCTAAAGTAAATGAGTATTTATCTTAGCATCTTGATTCATACCATCTCAAAAACATATGTTACTGGCTCATCCGAAGTTACAAACCAAAAATTAATATTCAAGTTAACAAATACGGTTCGTAATACTCAAATACATTAGATAGAACATAATTCCTTCATGACAAGCTACAATTACAATAATAATATCACCAAACGCCTCATCTCTTGGTCTTGCCTAAATACAGTATAATATTAAACAATAACTTAATCTACCAGAATTCATAGTGTCCAATAAAGGCCACCTTTTGAAGCCCAAAATAGGTAAGGGAGTTTTAAAATCACCTGTATAATATATGTTCCAAGTGATGTCAAAAGACTTGAAAACTACGGGAATTAGCATGAACATACATATCATACTATACTATAGCATGAAGTCATGTTATCAAACAAATAAATTTTGAGAACCAGTGATGAGAAGAAGATTCAAAAATGAAAAAAAAAAAAAAAAGATCACATGGAAGAGGTAGTAACAAGAATAAGAAGATACCTGTTGGCTTAAAGGTGCTATTGGAGTGACAACCTGCAGAAATCAAATTCAAAGGTAATTACAACAAAGTCGTTAACCCTGTCCAAAAGTAGCCAATTTAAACCCCTACTACTACATATTCAACAAAAAAATGTTTACAGATGATTTGATATTACAAATAAAATTAGGAAATATGTTTTGTATGACAATAATCAAATGGGAGAAAAGACACGTGAATGAAAAATTCAAAATATATTTCATAGCTCCATCCACACAAGAAAATTGATGCATTTCATTATACCCATAATGGTTTATGAAAAATCTAGAATGAGGCCAGTGTTTTAAAAATGAAGGTAAAACCCACAGTAGAAACTCAGTAGGGCTACATGATCAAGGTCTGCACTGTTTTAACAAGACTAGTGGTGATATTGCTATTGCATGCCAACATGATCACGGCCCACACTTTTAATGATGCATAAACTATACTAATAAAAAAACTTCATTTCAAGCTCCTAATAATTCCATATGCTAATTCCTTTTCAAGAATTGACAAACATATAACGGCATTACCAAAACCAGAGTGCAATATGCAATACAGCTTCAGAACATGATTGCATTAGCATTGTGGAACTGGAACCCAGTTTCATATACAACAACAAGTCATCAACAACCAAGATCTAGCAATGAAACCAATATAGAGTGACTAACCTGAGTCTTCCCTAAACGAGACTCGAGATCCACTTCATAATCCCTATGTTTCAAGGGTTTCCTTTGCACAGGGGGACCTTTTGCTGCACACAAACAATGAAGTTAGTTCTTCAAGCCCATAGACCCGCCGCTTCACTTTCATAGCTCCAAGTTTACAAAAAGCTTGTGTGTATTTATAGTAGAAGTGTGAAGTAAATACAAGTTATTAATAAATAAACTCACATTTGGATTTAGGCCACCCCTCTGCCTCCTAAAACATCAACAAGTAAACACATAGTTGAAGTTAGTTTTTTTCTTTTATAATAGAAATTAAAACATTACCACTAAAAAGAAAAACCCAAGAAAATTTGAATCACAAACCTGCTTTTCACGCTCGCGGGCACGCTCCAAGTACTCTTCTCGATCAAATTTTCTTCTGAATGTGTTATCAACCCCAGCAGCCTACACAGAAGTTGCAGAAACATAAAATAGTTTCAAACCCATCTAATAAAAAGTACAAAATAGACATTCCAGCTCATTTTCTCATCGTTTCCTATGTTTTCTAAGCAACCAAACACAAAACGAGACGCGAACATTATTGAAAAATTGGAACTTACGTTGTTGCTGGGTTGAGCCATCGCTACCAGACAATCTCAATCTAGCTAGGTTTGAGCCCGGCACTGATATTGAAGTGCTTCGCAGAGCTAATTACCAAAACTCGATTCCGATGAGAAGATTGATGAACAAAAAGCCCTAAAGTTCGATTTTTTTAGAATTCGGAAGTGGGAAAATTGGGGGAAACAGAAGAGGGACAGAGCAAGAGGGGTGGCATCAACTGCGGTGTGTTTTGGTACAGTTTTATTGAAGTTCGTATATCTGAACCGTTGATTTTTTTGATCTAAAGTGGAAATCACCTGAGTGGCGGTTTGAATAGCGACCTGTCGTTTCACGAATTCCTCACAATCTTACTATTTACAATTTTATCACTAACTCTGTGACTTCCTAAAATGTTTTTTTTTTTTTCTACAACAATTTTTTGTTTTGTTTTTTAATTAAAAAAATACTAGTAAACCATTGATTCTATTCATAAAATAAATAATATACTTAGAAACAAACCCAAAAAGAGAAGTGAACGTATATAAATAGAAAGTCCAATAGAATTGGGCTAAACAGAAGAGAGAGAAGAGAGAGGGAGATCAGTTATTAAGAGGAGCTCAACATCCACTGCCTTCGCATCTCAATCCATAGCATTCTTCGTCTTCTTCATCATCATCATCACTAGCTCGTCGGCTAAAGAGAGCGACATCGTCGAATTGAGCGCAGCCAACTTTAATAAGAAGGTTGGCCAATCTCGAGCCGCTCTCGTCGAATTTTACGCTCCCTGGTTCGTTCATTTCCCTTTTTATTTTCTCAGTCTCCGCCTGTTTGGCTGCCCAGAAAATGATCGAGAAATTAAACCAGAATGTGTAATCTGAGATTTTATTCATTTGGAATGAACTGAAGCTTACTGATTAGCGCTGATTTTTTTATTCATTTTTTTATTTT
>JAYMTE010000152.1:0-23147 GCA_036897545.1 Pelargonium fulgidum
ATAGCCAAAATCTGTTGACCCGTCCCACTTATACTTCCTGATATCGTAAAGCCGGGTATATTCATCTGAACCTGCAACTGCAAAGAGATTTGGATTCCTTGGGTCAATTGCAATTGCATTTAGATGGATAACTGACATGTAATTCCTTCTCTTGTCAGCTGTATGACATACAAAAAGTTCAGTAGGAGTCCCGGTTCTCAGATCAATCTGCAAAGAAAACGGTGACTCTGTCAGAAGGCTATACATATTCCCTCAAAAAGTGTATTTTTTTTTAATCCAGATTAAAGTCAAATTCTGAAACTGAAAGTCTGTCAGGAGCAGAATGCACCAAGAATAATAAGAACCTCATGACACCCATAGGCTGAGAATCAGCTAGCTTAAGGATTGTTGGAAAAAAGAGGTTGCATAAAAGGACAAGGGTTTGTTATGTTGTATATTGTGGATTGTATCTGTCCATCGGCACATCATCCCAATCATGAGCAAAATGCCACATGAGTTTACTAAGACTGATACTTTTAGGCTTTAAAGGTAGATTTTATAATTAAAAGGACTGGCCAAAGAGTAGAAATACTAATGTACAAAAATATAACTCACATGCTGAACCAACCCATCTTCACCACAAGTATAAAATATGTGAGGGCTTCCAGGTTCAATAGCCAACTTATGAGCCCGTCCATGATGCTTAGCTAGCAATGAAGTCTCCACTTGACCACGTTCCAGCATCTGAGCATGTCTCACCTAAAAATCAACCAAAACCAACTTTAAAATACAACATAGAGACTAGAGCTGGCAATTCGGCACTCGAAATGTGACCCAACACGATTTAAATCTGGCAAAACATATTTATAATCATGTTGTGTTTGTATTGGAGAACCCAACATGTTCAATAATTGTGTTGTGTTCATGTTGGACTTGTAAAACGCACTACACGATTACACAACAAATGTTAAAATAGTTAATACTATTAAATCTTAACATTTGTTAATCTCTTCTCGCCTCTTCTTTCTCATTTGTTTTCATCTCACCTCATCTTTGTCACTGACAAGGCTACACCAATCATCTAAATCTATGGCGCCTTAGGTGAGAATGGAAGCAGAGACTAGTATAAACATCAATTGCAACTCACATCATCTCTGAGCTAGGCAATACACATGTAAATGTGTTGTGTTCAATATTTGAACACAATAATTAAACGTGTAGTGTTTGTGTTGGCCCACATAACACATATTTGACCTCTAGCACGACACGTCAATTGCCAGCTCTAATAGAGGCTATTTATTACAGACATTAACTAGACAATAAACCAGCCCATAACCCTTTTATATCTTACTTACTTTAGACCAAAGTGCGAAAAGTGTTGTCTTCTATCTTAAACATAACATTCTTTAAAAAAATAAATACCTGACCATCAGCAGCGCAGGTAATAATGCTTCGGTCATTTGTGTAAGGCATGATCTTTGCCTGAAAAACATTGTTGTTATGACCTGAATGAAATGAAAGCTTGACACTACCAGTTTCCCAATCCCATAGGATAACCCGCTTGTCATCCGAGCCTGATATTAGAATGTCACCATCTACATTGAAGCTGACTGTGTTCACACAACCTCTATGCTTTTCCAGTTTCTTGTAGATTTCAAGTCGGAGCACAAGATCCTGATATGCAACAAAATATGCAATTGAACACGGTTAAAATGCATAAAGGGAAAACAAAGGCATGCTAGAGAGGAGTGAGGACTACTATTTCACTCTTCACAAAGAGAGGGTTGGACTAGTTTGAACCAAACTGTCCAGAGCTAGTTAGAATACCATATGAAGCTCGATTCGATTACGCAAATAAGATTCTTTACCATTTAGTGATCAAAACTAATTATCGAGATAAGGCCAAACCAATATAGTAAAACAATGCAACATAAATATATCCAAGTTCATTTCAGAATTCCTAGACAATCCCTTATGTTCTACTTTTAACCAAACAGAGTTATCTGAAACTAAATCTAATAGATCGTATAGATAATGAACTAGCTGTAAACACCTATTGTTGATATCCACATCTATGACATTGCTCAAGATAAACTACACACTGCACATTTCATCAACAATCCTGCAAATACAAAGATGGAACACCACCAATCATGAACTAAAGTGTTGCTTTAATCACTTGCTTATGTAACCTACATAGAATGTATGTTATACCAGTAGACAGATATTCTTCACACCGGGTATTGTGTTTGCCAACACGGCAAGACACTGCAAATCTCAAGGGAGTACGAAGAATTCTAGATGGAGTATCAGTTCAGAATTGCCAGTAGAATTTATGCAAGATAACCAACATATTAACAAGCATTAAATTGACTCTTCAAGCCCTTCCATAATGCTCAAGACTCTTAGGCATTTTATAGAGGGCAATCTACCATGATCATCAACACACAACAACCCAACCTCAACTGTAACTCATCTCACCTTATATTATGATTAACATAAAAGATCGTTGGCTCCGGGAGTAATCCAAAGGATTAACAACCTGATAACATTTCTATTTCCAATTAAATGGACTGAATTTAGTATTCTCAGTACATTTCTTCTGCCAACAAATACTGATAAATTACCCAATAATCCCCACATGATCACAAGCACCTACACCAGATCTATATCACATAAACAAATAAAAATCCATATTTTAACATGAATTAAGTCATTGCAATCCCACAATCTGAATGCACTGATCAAGAATTGATCACAACCCACCGAACCAAAACCAAAACCCATCATCACCAAAAGCATCCCAAATCCTCAGAACCAGAAATGCATCAATTCCATCACAACCCAAGATCAAAACTCAAAAGTACAATCCAAAAATTAAAAAAAACGAGTAGAAATTAATCCCGGAGATGACCTGAGATGCGCCGAGGCGGTGAGCGAAATTCCGGGTGGAGAGCTCGCCGACCTCCCGACGCCAAACATCGACCACAGCACCGATTCGTCCCCTCTTGTTCATTCTCCTTTCTCCTCTCTAATTGATGATCGAGAAACCGAGTTAATGGCGTTTTTGACTCAGTGAGTTAAAGCGGAAGACGAAGAGCTTGTTGTTACTTAGCCCTCTAAAGGGTCTCTCTCCTAATCGCCGCGCGCACTTTCTATCTGTGGAACAAAAATAAAAATTGGATCTTTTTTCCTAATTTTGTTGCAGAGATTCAATTTTTGTGTTTTTGATAGTAAAAAACTGTTTTTGCATAGTGTTATGGAACAAATATGGAAGCTCCACGTACATACCAGAACCAACCTCACCTTCTTTACACTCTGCTATATCAGTGCCTGACATTTAAGTACAGATCTTATGATTTTGCCACGTGGCATTATTAATTTATTTGGATAATTAAAGAAAGAAGATATTTTTATAAAATAATGGTGAAATTTTTTATTTGTAAGGAGTTAAAAAAGAAAATTATTTGTAAAGAGTTTTATATATATATAAAATGATGGTTGCATATGCTACGTGCATGTATATTGCATGTAGATTGATGTGACACATTCTCTGATACTAAATTTTTTTTTTAAATTTATATGGGTCTCTATCTCATCTCTTTTCAATGAAAATGACATGTGTGGTTGTGCTCGCATCACATTAGTCTACTTGCAATATGTATATAATTTATATTATGAGGTGGCTTATGAATTTTTTTATATGAAATTGTATGCCTTTTATTAATTCACCGAATTTATGACTAACAATTCATTAGGTTGGATATGACATTCATCCCCTAACCAACAAACTGTACCAACTGTTACACTGCAAACTAAAACAAGGAAAACAACTAAATTGCAGAATTGAAAATCTGATAAATCCGAAAATAAGATAAACCTCGCCCTAAACAAGGTGAACCCAATCACAATGACAAGAAACTGACCTAGAAAGAACCCAATAAATCAAATCAGGGGCACCAGACAAGCCTTCCCCCAATCTGTCCAATCGATGCCGAACTCTGTTAAACTTTCTTCAAATCATGTTAAATCAAACCACCAACTACCATCGATCCACTATGAATTTGTATTTGTATTTGTATTGGTTAAGGTCAAATGAAGGCAAATATAGGCTCTGATATACAATTTATAAAGTATTTTATTTTTCTTGAGAATAGATTCTTATTATTTACATAGCCACTAGGCAACAAGCACTATAGTTGACAAGAAAATTTCAAATTTTATATTTTTGAGATTTTATATAATTTAGGTGCTAAGCATATCTCAATCCTCAACTGATTGAATTTTGGCTGAAATGTTATATTCTCATTTGGCTGAGATCATGAAGACACAAATACAGCTATATATAAAAACACAGCAATATAATAACAAATCCGTTGTAGTCTAGTTGGTTAGGATACTCGGCTCTCACCCGAGAGACCCGGGTTCAAGTCCCGGCAACGGAACATTTTAGTACCCTATTTTTTGGCATTAAAGCTAATACTATTTTCTCAGTAACCAAACAAGTCTGATATGCACTATTGTTCGAACTTTAAAGCCTTGGCATTTTCTCAGTAACTAGCAAACCTCAATGCTGATGATATACATACTCGAGGAAACAGGGATGTTACATATCCTATACTTTCAGGAGCCATCAGATCCAGCTTCTGCTGGATTTTACAGCCCTGAACCGTTTATGTATGGGATAGTTTTGGTCTCCTTGTGACCGTTGCTATGATTGTCTCCTCTATAGCAGAACAAAAAATACAAGCTCTCCATTTAACGGTTGATGGTTTCGCAAGACTCTTAAAACCAAGGCATCCACCATATATACATCTTCCCCAGATTTTTGTGAGAGACGGCTTCAGCAATTAGGCGACGAGCCTGACCTTCCACAGCTAGAGGCAAAGAAGGAGCTGCTCCAACACCGACAACAACTCCTCGTAACCTTGCCTCAATGTTACTGATGGCTCGCTGCAAAAAAATGGATACTTAGAGGTTGTAATTGTAAATTAACCCAACAAATTCTTACTAGTTAATATAATTATGTTAAATTTGAGATATTTAATCCTGTTGAATACTTGTTAATCTTGTCAAGCAAAACATTTTGGCATGTTAGGTCGGTGTCATGCTAAATGTGTCATGTTGAGTCAACCCGGTCCATTTAGCTAAACGTGTCGCGTTTGTGTTACATGTCCATAATTGCGTTGTGTTCGTGTTGGCCCATATAGTAAAGTCAATCTTCAACACGGCACACACACAAATTGCCGGCTCTCCTTGTGGGGGGATACAACATGAACAATGAAACGATGGGCTGAGCTTCAATTGCAATGCTCAGCTCATAGAAGCTATTGGTGATAAGGCGAAATAATAAATAGTCAAAGCTACAATAACAAGGGAGGATGTTGAAGACTCAAACCTGAGCATGTGGGTTCTGAACTTCTGCAACACTGGACTTGTGAGATTTTGTCCACTCAACCAGAGGGTCATGAATGAAAGTTTCAAGCACGCTCATTAAAGCCTCCCTGTGTGCCCGCAGTACTGAAAGTGTGATTTCGCACACCCTCAAGAAAATGCCCTCATATCCAGTGATGCCCAAGCCATCAATCATGTTCTGCAGGTTTCGGAAGAAAAGTGTTGAAGAAAAATAAAAACACAGGTCACCCAAAGTGAAAACATATAACTTGGGTCAGGCTTGTGAATATTTTAATAGTTCAGTTAGATTTTTAAAAGATATAAAATATATTTAAGGTTGTTCTGACCTGAGTTAGCCTAAAAGGAACCAGCTCAGGCTTCTCCAACTGCAAGCCTTTATCAAATAAGCAACTGAAATCAACATGAACACAATCTCCCGTAGTGGAATCAAAGAGAATATTTTCACCATGCCGGTCTCCCAGCCCCACAATATGTCCAACCATGGACCACACCGCCACAGTGTGTGCATAAGCAACCCGAGCCCTAAACCAAGCAGCTGGCTCTGAAAAAGTGGTCAAGAACCATTTGTGGAATACTGGCGGGAACATTGGAAGGATTTTGCTCTTCAACATCTCATCTTCTGGCAATTTGCCTTGGCATTGATCATAAATACGTTTAATTTGAGGATTTGTTTTCTGCCTATCAAATTTTCCACATGTTACGTATATGTCTTGAAGAATATGCCGTAGTCCACGAGTATGAGGCACCCATTCTACCATACCACAATCTTCTGTCAGAGGAACCACAGCAAAAGTCCTAATGTAGAGCTTTCGGCGACGACTTTCAGGGTATTTTGATAATAAATGATTTATCATGGCAGTGAATTCCATCATGCGGGCATCTTTCCTAAGGTCATCTTTAGGTTTGCATAGGAATGGACGCTCTATTCCATCACTGCCCAATAGGATAACCTGAAAATAGAAGAACAAGTAATGGTTATGATGTATGAACACTAGTGCACCATTTTTGTGAAAAGACCATTTAGGAAACAAACAAGGATAATAATCAAAGAATTCTTATTTTATTAAAAAAAGGGCAAAGGAAAAGGCAAGATACAATCTTCTAGTAAAGTCAAATTCTTATTTGCATTAGTATGTGGCTCCCACTAAACCATAAAACAAACAAGGAAAAGCAGTTCAAGAAATCACTTGTAAAACTGATTTAAGAACTTACTTTCTTAGGTCGCTGGAGAGATGAAAGAATCTCTGCCTCATCAGCTATTCCTGAAATTGTTGGAAGATCTGTGCCAGAAAAGATATTAGAGGTAAGATTGTCAGTGAGATCCATATCATATGTTGGTAGACTAACACTAAGAGATTGTTGGATTGGCATGATGATTCCCAATGGCATCATCCTCTTCAAGGCACTGAATTCAGTTGAGATGTTTATTGTTTTCGCTTTTGGTTGGCCTGGATGAAAGCACAACTTGATGAAATGATCAATGAGGCTAGCAAACTGAACAAACAAATTGTTGCCATTGTTTCCCTGGCTGAAACCTTTTCGTGCAGCCTGTATAATTTCTGCAGCAGCATCCCGTCTCGAAGGAACAGTAGATTTGGAAACTGCGGCCATAATCCATAGAGATTGCTGTGGGTATTTACGGACAACAGAAGTGATGATGTGTTTTACCAATTTAACAGTTTCTTCATTCTGGTGGCAAATTCTAGAGACTAGCTGTGGCAGCACTGTTAACCAGTGATATATTGGTAAATCTTTCAAACACCCTCGTATGATACTCATTACCTGCCAAAAGAAGATAGCATCATAAATGTATAAGGATGTGGAAGACAGAGTCAAACTGATAAACAGTTGCAAATAAATATTTTACTACCTTCGTCATGACAGATTTCAAGTCTTTATTGGCTGATGCATAACTTCTATGACAGAAACTCCCGAAGTCAAACCATAGGGTTAACAACCTTGGAAGAGCTCGATAGAGATTTCTATGGCCTCTATGAAGCCCCTTTGCATAGTATAACAGTACATCAGGAAGGGAACACCACCAATGCCTCTCAGAATTTGTGCTTGAAGATGTAACAGCTGAACTCGAGGACACACTCTTGGCACCTAGTTCCACATTTTCCTCTTGACGTTTCCTGGCATCAGCAAGCACTTCATCGCAATACTTAGCCATGTAGAAATAGCACTTTTCCCACCTCGGCTGCAGTTCTTTAACCCTGCAAAATAGTGTTATCACTTCTTCCTTCTGTTTCTGACCAGTGTAATGGGTCCACCTTGTATATAGCAGGAGGGTCTTTGCAATGTCTTGATTCTCATTCAAGGCTTGAGTACCAGAAAGCAAAGGTGGCGGGTTAAGCGGAACCAGCGACAGGCTAGTAATTGAGGATATTGCAGCAGAGCCTACAACCTCCACAGGCATGTTCAAGAGAGACTGTTGCAGCACTGCAATGGCACCATCGGATCTCCTAGTGCTCCATAGAAGCTTAGCCTTCTCCATGTGGACATTTTGTGCACCTGAAGCCTGGGCTTCTAGAATTGCTCGGTTTGCTGTCTCATAATGACCAGCCAAACGACACAGCTTTGCATATTGAAGCCAGCAGTTACCAACCTGAGCACCCAGACCACTGGCACCATAGACCAGTCTCCGGAAAGCCAGAAGAGGCTCTCTTGCCCAAAGTGATGGTTGCGTAAACCTCAGGCGATTCTCCCAATTTTCCATCATTTTTGAAAATTCATGATCGCTCAAATGAAATGATTTCCCCAAGAAAGAGTCATCAACAAGAAGAGCATGGAAGTCCTCCAGCTCCCGGAGCAAATGAAGCTTTACGACAAATGGATAAGCCCGCATGTATGAATCCATACCTGCAGCAGCCAGGGGAGCAATCAGAGCTTGTTTGGATAGTGCAACTTTCTCAGCAACTGAAAACTGATCCTTCTTCATCATTGTCTGGAGAATTTTAGCAACATCCATGTCAAAAGAAGCATTACTCTCAGAACTGCTACAAAGCAAACCTTCTTCATCAGCACTGCAAAGGTATTCATCCATCAAATCCCACCGGCCAAGCCTCCATGCTGCTTGCACACCTTGCATGCACCACGTTTTCTTGTATTCAGGAATCCTGGAAATTAAACCATCCACATGAGTAACCATAGCCTGAAGGTGGCACATGTTTAGTAAACAGTTCAAGGCATCTGAATGCCTCTGAACTGATGTTGGTTCCATCTGCAAAGCCTGTTCACAAGAAGTTAAAACTTCTGCCCAGTTTCCAGCTTTTTTATTTATTAAGAGCTGGTCTTGTAAACTTAATGATTTACGTAAACACGCCAAGCCAGATAGACCATCAGGCTCATCCATACAGCTGTATATTTCCATTAGATATGAAACATCTTCATCCTCAAAGATGCCACTCCTCTCAGCAGCAGGGTTAAAGGAACCTGACTTCAGCCGCACATGAGACTCAAAATACATCAAAGATCTAGCATAGGCCTGACATCTGAAAGAAGCTCTAGCAAGAGTGACCTTTGGAATTGCACCTAAAAGCTCTGAAACATATTTGCACTGTATAAGAAGTTGGTCCTGTGCCATTGAAGAATTTGAGTTTTGATCCCTCAGTTTGGATGATTGTTGCTTAGAAGACAAAAGGGACTGGGAAAGAGCAAGTTCTTGAGCAACATCATCCACCCATTGCCCAAGATTATCAAGCAGGGTAAACACAGCTTGGATGCAAACCTCACTTTGCCTACCACTAACAGCAGCCCCACTGCTCTCAGATGCAGCAGCCTCCAGAACACATAGGATTTCCTCAGTTATGCCACACCGTGCATCCTCGGTACCATGACATACAGCACTTAGGACTAAATATGGCAGCAGATATGTAGCTGTTTGCATATCATGGCGTACTATACCCCGACAAGCATTAAAAATGCTTGCACGAGACCCTGTTGCATGCACAGTCAACTTTCGTATCCAAAAGAATATCCATCTTCTGAATGACATAGAAGGCCGGTAAATTGGGCCAGCAGAAGCTGAATCAGCCACATTAGGAAGCTGAAATCTAGAAGTTAGACAAGGGGCTATAATCTCTTTAACATAATTAGAGAAACGATCCCACAATATTTGACCCCTCCTATTGATCTCATTGTTATTAGCAGCGCCCTTATTTCCAGATGTGGTCACCTTTGAAAGTTCTTTATCCTTCCGAATGTGAGACTTACAAGCTGTTACATTCTGGTCCAGGGATGCCTCACAACCCGCAATTTTTAGCAGTTCTTGTATAGCCAATGCAGCTGAGTCTTGAATGATGGTATCAGGCGCAGCTCGGAAAGCCCTAGCAAGATGTTTGTGGATCAATTCAAAGATAAGATCATCGTCTGAACATTCAATTTTGAACCGTTGGCATGAAAAAACCTTCACTTTAGCAGGATCAACGGCTCCTAATGCTCCAAGGCAATCTGCAGAGACCAACTTTAGCCGCTGTCCTACAGTAGTCCTTGATTCTTCTGCACATCCTCTTAGTAAAGATCTAATCAAAGAGCTCAACAAATCCATGTCCGAACCAGCTTCGCCATTGATTAAAGCTGTAATGTCCTCCCTTTTTAAGTTGAGCAACTTGCTTAACTCACATGCTACCATATACCTCACATTCAAGTTCTCATGGTTCAAACCATCAACAACATCTCGCAGTTGATCCTTCAAAGTCATTGACCCACGGGCTTCTTGTATAGCTGCATTGACATCTGCTAGAGCAGGAATACCAGGCAATGGGGGAAACTCACGAATGTGCTGCTTTAGGATTATCTTGTTCTTTAGCACAAGTTCTTTCAAGATCTTCACCACTTTATTCAAATGTGCAGATGGATTTTCTTTGTCCCTCTGAAAGAAGGGAATAAGTGCAGCAAAAACTTGAGAAATTATATGTTCAGTGCTTAATGGTGATACTCTTGCCAACTGCTCAATGAAAAAATGCAAGACAGAGAGACCCTCACCCTGGAGTGATTCTTTGTTAATAGCATGCATCAGAAGAACCATTAGTTTTGGCACATAGGTACCAAGATGAGAACCCATCAGAGTAATTAGCATCTCAATACGTTTCAAGGCTTGTCTCTGCAGCAATAAGTCTTCTGCATGGAGCAATTTCCTATCAACACTGTTAAGTAGGCCAACAAAATGATTCCTTAAAAACCCTGGAAGATCTTCAGCACCTGTAAGAATCCTAGCAACTTCTTTTAGCATATCAGGAACCCGTGCTAACCTGCAAATGGAGGCAAGAAACCAATTATTGCACAAGCATAACAATATAAATGAACTTTGCAGCATGGTAAAATTATAAGTATTTAAATTCCAACTACAAGTATTCAGAACTCAGTCATCAGGCCAGTGACAATACAACACAAAAAAGATAGATGTATGAAATAAAGACAAGCAAAAAATATGAAACAAGTGGAACACGTCAACCTAAGAAATGACACCATTAAAAAATATGTGAAAAATGGAGAGAGAGAGAGAGAGAGAGAGAGAGAGCATATCCATAGAAGATACCACACAAATAAAGTTCTGCTGAAAAAGCAAAACATTTTGGAGGGAAGAAAGAACTGGAATAATCAAAACAGAGTTCCATATTTACTCATTGCATTCTGTAAGGTTTACCTTTTGCTAATTTCATCTGAATCAACACCATCCAGAAAGCATACAAGTTCCTCTAAAAGTGCAGGCAATGCAGCTGCAAAGATTTCGTGGTTGTCAGAACCAGTCTGCGCATGGTAAAATTGCAAAGCAGAGACCAATTCTTGCCCATCTGCTCTATAAAGAGCAAAGGCAAGCACTTTTGGAAGCCAATTAACGATAAGTGGCACCATATCAGTGTTCAAACACTTGGCCAACTCATATAAAGTATCAAGTGCTTGATCATTATCCTGCTGAGACACAATGAGCTTTGGAAGAACAACAGGAACCATTTTCCTCACAAGTTCTTCTGTTTCAACACCTAAAACAGCCTCTGCAAACTCTCTGATCATTTTTGGTCGGCTTGCAAGACGTAAAGATAGAAAATCAAATAACTCATTGCGAAGATGCACAATTTTTGAAAGTAACAGTTCAAATCCTCCTTTGAGATGATAGTAACATGATTTATGTATCAACCGTGATGCATTCATTCTCACTGAGACATGTGGATTATCAAGTTGATCAACCAACAAGATTAGTGAAAACAAGAAAAGCTGGCTCTGGATATCAACTGCAATCATAATTTCTGCGGTAGATTCCAAAAGAGTCTCAAAGATCTGTGGATCTTCAGCTGCAGCCAGAGCATGTTTAATAATATCTAAGAACTGCTGTTCTTTACCTCTGTTTGATGTGTCATCATCCAGAAATAGACAATTCAATATAGGCCCCAGAAGAAATAAACTAATTTGAGAGCAGAATGACTCTCTGACAGCCTTCTTTCTGTTAAGGAGTAAAAACTCAACACAGTTGACCCATTCTGATCTTGTATTAAGCAGAATATCTGTCGTCGCATGTAGAAGGATCCTTCTAATGGTTCTAACACAAGCAATTTGAACATCTTCTGATGATTCATCATAAATAAGCTTAAAGAATAAGGACTGTAGGTGAATAAAATAAAATTCCAGGTCAATCCCAATGCTATCCATATCAGGTGGATGTACAGTCTTCGAATATATCTCATTATTGTGCACAACACTTCTATCACACTTTGAGCACCAGAATCCTTGCAGTAAACAATCCACCCAACGACCATGCTGATCATTTTCACCATTCAAAAGTAATTTGCATGCACTTGTTCCTAAGGCATTGCAAGATCCATAAAGGCATGACAAGAAGCCAAGAAAAGAAGGAATAATCCTCTTCACCTTTTCATGCTTTTCTTTCCCCAAACACCTACATAAATTATCCGGTATGTGTTAGTAAGCAATATGATTGACCATGAAATTTAATCCATTAAAACTTCTGTAGTTTAATTAACCCTTATGCAAACCTAATAGACAAACCACTGTAAGTCCAGTTTCCTCTTGCAAATGCATACTACAGAGTCATAGAGAATAGACCTAATAGATAAGTTATAGTTAATTCTTACATAACATACCACAAACTCATTTAGTTTGACAAATTAATACTTAATCATACCCTTCATTAATACAATTTAAGAATACCCTCTTGATTTTAGCCTTTTACATCACATCAATCGACGCTTGTTTAAAATTATAACATCAAATGCCACTTCATTATAAGAAGTAAAAGATTTCTTGCAAGAGCAAGTTGTAATTTATTAAAGCAAATTTAAAATTTCAAACCATGTGGTCCAAGAACTAAACAATTACAGTCACAACATGAAACAGACAACAAAACATAGAGCAATTGTATACCCAGAACAAAATGAGTTACTTGGTTGAACAGTTAAGTGTCTACTAAAGTCAATTACAATGGTAACTCTCCCTTCTAAGTTGTTCTTACAAAACATGTCTCTTATTCCCTTGTTCATTTCGTGTAACTACCCGCTGACTCACTGAGGGTAAGGACGAAAGTAAGATTTAATATATCTGCTCTTCGATTATGAACATGTCTTCGGGGGAATATATATCACACATATATATTACAAAATAATATGAGAGAGACCCCCAAAAACATATAGATAAATGAAAGAAACAAAGAAAGAGTACAAGAATACAGAACCAAAGAAACCAAACAAATTCCATTGATCACTTACTCCAGCCTTTTGAACACGTGCATCAGTACACTACGACCAGACCACAAGACTATTACTGGCATAGCAATGACAGCTTCAATTCTAACTTCTTCAGCATCATCATTGAGGCTCCAATCCAAGACATCAAGATGAGTTTCAGGTTGTAAGCTAGGGCCAAGCTTGGACATAACCTGAATCGAGATACATTTTGCTTTCCAAAGAGGGTTAGATTCAGTAACTACTTGAGAATGGGTCCATGGAAGCTTTATCATTACATTCATTGATTCTGCATAATCATCTTCATCTCTCGAAAGCTTGTTTTCCATTAAAATGGAGCCTACACAAGAAGTGACAGTTCAATCAAGTCATGCGCAACAGATTAAACTGATGTGCTCCAAGAGAAAGACACATAAGTTAATTAAGAGACTCAAAACACCAATGACAACAATTCATCAATATTTGTTCCAATTTCCAATCAACTTAAAATTGTATTTGTTATTCTCTAGTTTCTTTTCAAGTAAAGTAGACAAAAGAAGGCAGAATATTACACTTCATGTATTAGAAATATATTTTCTCTAAATGTCAAAGAAATAGAGTGAAAACTAGTTTCTGTGTGAATGAAACCTTGAGGGATAGGTGGATCATTCTATCCCCATTTATCCTTTTACATATGACGAGATATTTAAAATCCCGTAATTTATGTGATTTGTTGATGGGTGTCTAAATTAAAATAGCTTAATTCTCTCCTTAGATTAAACATATGCCAGTTTCCTTTTTCAGTATTAATAAACTATTGTAATACCCTACGCTTCTCTTCAACTATCAAAACTCATCAATAGTACCTATCATTTCCTACTTCTACACAAGATAAATTGTGTTTCAAAAGTGCAATCAATCTTTGCAAAAGACCACTTGATCAAGCAATTTAGTTTCGTTGGAATCACATTAATGTTTGTTCAAATATCAAATTTTAATATGTACATAAAATGAGATGATTAGAGATTGCAAAAAATAAGCTAGTTCACTGCGGCAGCAGCAGTGAAAACCAAAAGAAGCCAATTTCTTTCATATAAAAGACATGGAAATTCAGAAAAAATATTAAGCACTGTAGAATAACTATTTAGACTGGTATCCATAAAACCTATGCAAAAGGTAGTTCAACAGCCTTACTTTGCAAACACAATATGCTGTGAATCCCTTCCAGAAAGATGGAAATATCCAGTCCTTTTAAACTTCCTCGCTTTGTCTGCAGAATCAAAAATTCAACTTATGTTCTTCTATGTCATTCAAACAACAAAGAACTTGATGATAAATTTATATAAGTAGTCCTACTCCTACCTGATCACATATCCACGGGATCCACTCATGCATCTGCTGAAAGATGCTAAATGATAAATCAGTATTAGGATATCTACAAAAGGCAATGCAAAGCATGCTAAGAGCTGTTAATGCAACATCTGGTCTTGAAGGTTCAGGCATTAGCGCAGGAGATTTCAGATGTTCAACAAATGAAAAAAGTGCTGTATGCATATAATCTGCGTATTCATTTTTACTTTCACTAGTAACAACAGGAAGCTTGTTGTCCACCCAAATATTAGTACCAGAACCTACAACTTCCTCTTTCTTTTGGCGTTTGATATTGGAAGTTTCACCATGCTGGAACGGCCTTTTCTTTCCAACCAGCAAGTTTTCAATTGATTCATCACTTGAGATTAATAAACGCACACTATCATTATTTGCTGTCAACCTTCCAACACCATCAGGCCCAAGAATACACAGAGTGGCTCGAAAGCATTCTATCAACGGAAAGCAAGGTTTTGGGGAACAAAGTGCATCTATAAGAGATTCTGGCCTCCAGACATGAGGGGGGCAAATATTAGCAATCCTTATATAAGCATTGCACAATGCAACCTGATAGAAAAGACAACACAAGATACTATCAGTGTCCATCACATAGTCTCATACATAATTATGCCTAGATAAGAAGTATCCAAATTAACCTTAAGCTCCTTGCTTTCAGTTCGCAATATTGACCGAGGAAAAACATTGATCAGGCCTGCTGCCGTTGACTCAACAACATCTTCAGCACAACTAGAGTGTAATGCATTTAGGCAACCACCAATGGAAGAATCATAAACCATGTCCCTGAAATGTAAGCCCAGTATTAGTGTGTCAAGAGAGAAGTAATGAAAAACTGTTCAAAAACTTCATCAGAGGTTACAGTGTTGGTAATTCCCTGAAGAACATATTATTTGTAGTAATCATGCAAGATGTTCGGAATACACGACAATGAGAAATGGAATATGATACAAGCATAAAACTTATACTACCTCTGTTTCAAAATATGTGTCGTTTTAGGATTATTCACATATAATAAGAAATCAACATAAATGACCAAACTAAACTTATTTAGTTAATGCAGAATACTTTCTCTCTTTTTTCCTGTTATAGGAATAATTTTCAAATTGTAAGTAATGCAGCTACTTGATCAGTATTATCAAATTACAATATATCAAGTTCAGGAAGGTTCTAATCATTTGGCTGCTGATGTCACTAAACACAGATGGTTGAAATAAGGTAGCCACTGTGCATCCACCAATGAAGGTAATACCAAGAAAAGTCATATCAGCCCATGTAAGATGAGCCAAATTGATCATACATACAAGTCAATTCCTTCAGGTATACACATCCCCAAAATTTGATATCTTCTACATGTTTTAAATTGACCCATAACTCAGCCCTCCAAAACCATTGCCCTGTCACCTCAAACCCCAACCAGGGCATTGCATTTTGTTGTAATTTGGTGAATTTACATTTATATAACTAAAAATACCACATTTAGTAATTTTAGAATGCATAACAATGTGAGAAAAGGTATGGCAATTATATGTATCTAGCATGAATCGCTGATCTCAAAACTGACACCAAATCTTAAAAATAAAAGTAGAGCTAAATTGAAAAAACAAGCACGTGAAACTTAATAAACAATAAGCGTATAAATTCCATTTGGTTTTCTGATTTTTATCATGACAAAATCATATAGAAATTAGGAATTATTATAAATCAGTACAAACATTGAATAAAAGTCAAACCTATCTTAGAATGCTCAATGCACAATCAAGAAAACAAGAAAGTAGAATTTTGACATCAAATAGAGCAACATAATTGCAATAGAATGACAATGCTGCATCAGAGTCTTTCTGTCATGGCCATTTAGCATTAAACTATTTTTTTTTTTAAATTATGACAATGAGAATTCTACTCACAAAGAGCAATACTTTTCAAGTTTGAACTACCTGAAACACATACCTGAATATAGGAAGTCCCTCTTTGTCCTCGCTTAATATGGATGATATAGACAGTATTATTTTCTCATGAGGAACAACATCATAATTTACAACTGATCCAGTGATGCGTGCGAAGTCAAAACATGCCTTGCACAACATTGTAAAAATCAGTAACTGTCTCAAAACAAATGACATAATGTATTGCTACATCATGTGGTAAAGGAAATAAACCAACAATGACTTAAAGGCATTGTGACACCCACCATATGCAAATCAGTATCTCCATAACATAAAAGGGAACAGGCAGCTGAAACAAATGATGCATTGATGAGTCCTTCTACAAACAAAGTTCCTTCAGTTAAGAATTTACTCAGAAGTTTCACTATCCAAGTTGCAAAAGACTGCCACCTTCTTTTGCCCGTTAGATTAATTGAGATGCCAAACCCATTAATGGGTTTATTACTTGCTGGAAGATCACTCAGACGAGATGGATCACTAGAAATTTCAGAAAAGGAATCACAGAAACAATTCAAAGTCAATCTTGTAGATTCTGTCATTTTCGATTTGTCTGCGCAGAGTGATGCCAAGTATAAAAGATCTGGTATGCAATGAAAATCATATCAGTCATTACAAAAGAAAACATTGCAGTTTAAGAGAAAGCGGGAGGTTTAAGAACTCCTGACATAAGAAGCAACGATAATGCAAAACTTCCATGTAAATGAATAAATAAAGAATAGAAGTAGTCTATATCCAAACATATAGATACAGATGGTAAATAATTGACTAAAACAGAGCACAGACGACGAATGTTTCCATACCAACATAAGGAGTTGCCAATTTTTACCTATCACATAACTTCACTAGACAATCATGGACACATCATTACAAGAAAACAGCAACAACGCTTAGTTATTTAAGAAATGATCGCTCTTTAAAAAAGTAGTCTTCGCAGATAACTTTTCTCACCTTCAACAGATAGCATAGCATCAATGAAAAACTGACGATATGCATCTCGAGCTCCACTACGAAGCAAGGATAAAAGAACTCCAAGTGTTTCAAAGATAACTCCATGTCGTGCTCTGAAAGATAATGGAAAATATATGAACAACAACAGTAATGCTTTGACATACTGATCATATTTTTAAATATGACAAAAATTATGAAAAAAGTAGGATTTTTGGTGTACCCATGATTCCATTGCCATATTATTTATTTCCCCTTCTTTAATGAACAAAAAGAAAAGAAACTGAAAGATAAGAAGAGCATAAATCTCCCAAATATGATCATACTGGAATGGACTTGACAAAGGTTTTAAGGAAACCCTTTCTGGTGTTAACCAAATCATATATTAACCAAATTAAGAAGTAACAAGGAACACATAAATATGTCATAGTTTTTGCAGAAATAGATAAAATATTTAAGTTATTTATAAAGTTATCAATGCTAAAACTCGTAGTAGGCTAGTAGCAGCTCAAAGCAATTTCACCTCATGGCACTGGGTGAAAGAAAGACATCATACCCCCAGCCATTTACAAGCTTCTGCTAGAAATGTGTGATGAATGGCAAAGAAAATACAAAACAACAGTTTCTTTCCATCATACTTCCAAAGTAACCCTGACATACTAAATTGTTGGCAGACAATTCATTTTTAGCCCAAAACACAAAAGTGAATTATATATTTTAAATACCATCCTGTATCATGAATTACCAAAGCAAGAGCTACAAACCTAAGAATACAAATAAAACAATAAATGAACAAGTTAAAATTCCACAATAAGTCAAATTAAGCAACACCAATTTCTAAACCACTCACTTGAATGAAGCTTCTGCAAAGAAGGGCAGAATCCGGCCAATTACAGGAAGAACTGCATTGGCTTTTCCATGATAGAAGACTCCAGGAAAATTCTTTGCAGTATGAGATATGAGTTTTAGTACAGCAATAACTTCTCTCTCATTGGCTGCCAGAGACACAACAAAAAATAGAATCAAAATTGTTCAAAATATCCATGAGGCTCAAAGCTATGTAGAACACAAATTTACACCACTCAAAGCTATCCATAGAACTTGGATTCACAATTATACATAAACTCCATGAGAATCCAAGGTGTAAAACGCAATTTTACGGCAACTTTGCCTCAACCAAACCAAGAAGTAAAGGCTCTTTTCCATACGACACCAAAACCACACACACAAAACAGTAAAAACAACTCTATTTTCACTTATTATCAGTTAACTAAAGAGAGTTGATCCAGTACTTTATAAATGTAAAACACCTGCAATCTCCATGTCATTGCATTATTTCCTTTTAATTTTTTTATCATACAATTTTCAATATATCACCAAAACAACACAAAACAAAGATATATGCTCTTCAAATTCGAGTATTGTCGGTTAATTTCAAAACCTATTGAAAGGTAAAGTATTTAACATTGATTGTATCCTCTCTTTTTTATCTTTCAAAACTTGGTGTGATTTTCTCGGTAAACAAACAGAGACGGTAAAGAAGAAAGATGGAGGAAAGTACCGGAGGAAGAGGGGACGACATAGGCGTGAATGAGATTGGGGAGAACGGCGCGGAATCTGGATTCTAAAGCGTCGTCGTCGTCGCCAATGTTGTTGTTGTTGTTGGAAGGTGAAGATGATGAAGCTGCTATGCGCTCTCGAAGCTCGTGAACCAGACTCGACAGGTTGCTCGCCATTGCCCTCTCTCTCAATTCCCTCCCATTTTCGAAAATGTGTTTATTTAGGCTATAAATAGAGTTCCTCAATCAGGCATTATGAGACCTTTTTTCTCAGATTTTTTTTTTTTCTTTTCTAGACCATGGATTTCTAAAGCGCGGTTTGGTGTTTTACACATAAATTAATCCTTATTTTAGCATAAATTATCGTTAAAACTCATCTCTTCCGAGAATGTGTTGAGGAGGAATTAAATGTAAGTGTTTTTTTCAACTCACACAGATTATGTAGCAAAAAAAAAAGATTTTTAACACCACAATAATAGTGATATTAAATACCACTTTTTCTTTTTAGTCGTTAGATCTGCTTAAGTGTCGTAAGACACAAAAAATAATGAATGCACCAGATTAGAGAAGTTAAGTAAAAAGAAAAGTTTGTGTAGCCGAGGTGCGTCCTTCTCGATCCTCTCATTCGGAGACGAACCGAACTGTCTCACGACGATCTGAACCACTAGCCTTGGTAATTTTTACAACACAATGTATTTGGTAATTTTTGTGTTTTAATTAGGTTTGGATTATTTTATTTTTTTTAAAAAAGAGTACACTATCTTTGAGTTTAGGCCCAAAATGTCACACAAGACTTCAAAGCCTTGTTTGGATTTGGGCTTGTAGAAGTCAATGTCACTTCCACTTTTGAGCTTCCACATCACAAAAATGGCAGTAGCAAAAACGTTTAATTTTTGTGAGAAAGATTGGGACATTTCTGGAAGAAAAATCAATAAAGCCCCATTTCGGCGGGAAACCAAAACCCTCGTTTCCGGCCGATCGAGATTCCTTGAAGGTAGGTTCTCTTATTTGTTTACAAGAGCTGAAATTTATGTATTTGGATTATCATTTTGCAGTGAATTCTCAAAGGTTTGGTTTCTTTAGAAATGAGGTTAAATCAGTTATTGAGCTACACAACAATGACAGCACCAACCTGAAATGTTAGATTCAGTCCATGAAATGTAGAATGTGTACTCTGTGAAGTCAATTTGATTTGCATTGTTCTTGGTTTTGATTAGGTTCATCATTTTGTGGGAGAGAACAGTGGAAGATGCGGTTGGCGCTGATATTGGGATTAGTTACTAGGAGCCATGAATCAGGATGGTCTGAAGAAAATGCACATTGTCCTTTGACATTCTTTTGTCGATAGGTGCTGTGTGAAATCACTACAAGGGAAAGAACTGCTACTCAACTGGTTTCCGTACCGACATAGGTCATGTTTTTCAATTTTGTGATGCAAGATATGAATTTTGCTACAAGTGTTATTTGTAGGGTTATAAATGGTTCTTGACAACATTAGTTTGATAAGTTACTTCTCGTTTGAGCATAAGAATTTGATGAAGGATACACAAGGAAAGAAGAAAAAAAAACACCATTTTTACTTATTTGTTTAGTTTGGCAGTAATTTTGAACCATACATGATAGATTAGTTGCCCCATCTGCCAGTAGATATTAAATGTATGATATACTTCAATTTTACGCTCAAGCAAATCCACAATCCATCTCTTCTCAGCTAGTCCACATCTTAATTAATGGTCTGTGTAGGCTTGTAACCTGCACCTAGACTTAATAGCATATAGTTTGTGGTGCTTCAAGGACAAGGACAAGAGCAAGAGTTAAGACCATTCAGGTTACTTACTGAATATATATAGGGATGTGCTTACTCATTGTGAAATAGATTGAGCTCCCATGAAATGTTATTTTGTTCTTAGTTCCTTTGGAAACATCTGAACCACTGGTTCACACGACATGAAGGCTTACAGATTCAAATGCTAACATAAGTTTGTTCTTTGTGATTAAGCAAACAATTTTATGCAGGTGAGTATGTATTGGTGCAATAGAAACTGCCAACCTACATAGTCTCTAATTTGACAGACTTTAAGGTATCCAAGGTTCAAACTCAATCTCTTTCAGTTCGTCTATTATGGAAGTCTATAACTTCATATCTGTATTGTCGTTTCAATGCAACTTCTTTACAGTAAATCTGGTACAATATGCATGGTACTGTTCCATAACCAGCTTTGATGTTTGGAACCAAATACCCAATATGAGAAGCACCTAATTTTGGTAGAAAATTTTGGCATATAAAGTAAAAAATGGAACATATATTTTTAATTTCATATGGTCACGGTCAGACCATCATTTCCACTTTATTTTCAAAACTCACTTCTCGTTGTTGCCTATTGCTTGCAGCTCAAACCACAAGTATCCCAGTGCTGAAGAGAAGTTGAAAGCTGATAATGATTTTGCTGTAGTAGCTAAATAAAGCAAGAACTTGAGGTTAGATTTGTGCATTATTGGGGTAAGATTGTTTGTAAGAAAATCATCCTATACTGCTAAATATTTCTATTTTTTTGTGGAAAAAAAAGTTTAAGTAAGGGTGCTACCTCATTCCGAGATCAGGAACTGTCGGAGCAATAATTTTTGTAGGTGAAAAAAGTTTAGGTTAGGGTAGCTTATCCTATTCCAGAGCCAAATCGGTTTCATTGTGGTTTATGGAGGTACATTTGAGTCACTTATCAAGAAAAACAACTAGCAACAGCAATAAAATTTAAGTTTTACGGATAAATATTTGATCCTTATCAACTATGTCAACCCTGATTTGCTACTTTTCAATATTTATCGTGCTTATCTACCGATTAAACTTTATTGTACTAACTCTCTACTTAAATGAGTTTTTCATATTTGGTCCACTAAATAGTTGATGGACTGACCTACTAAAGTATTAATTAATTGAAATTTTATTGATATGGCCCCACATTCATAGCTATATAAAGTGTATCAATCCCATTTCAGAATTAACTCAGACCTGGTGTAGTAAATAGCTAATGAACTAACCTATTAATTAAAGTTGACCTTACTAACTCCATTGGTTAATCAATCCAGATTTGATCCAATAGTTAATAGATTATATAATCCGTCCAATAAATTAATAACAATGAAATTTCTATTTATTGTCTTGGTAATGGCTTAAACATACTGTTTTTGTGAGCTTAGGAGGTGAAAAACCGGCAAAAATGCATTAGTAGCTGAAATGGCTGAGGAGGTTGAAATAAGCTCTGCCCCAATAACTCCGAGACCGGCTCCAGCATCGCCACAGCCGCCCATATCCACTCCTCCATCGCAGCTCCACTCCCCGTCGTTGTCCCGATCACCGCTCCTAACCACCGGGGATGGCATGGAAACTGCTTGTCCTAACAAGACCCCGAAGTCTAGGACTCCTAGTTTCATTACCCCCTTGAGCACTCCACTCAGGAAAGCTCTCCAACTTACCAAGTTTGACCCTCAGGATGCTTGGCTTCCAATCACTGAGTCTAGGAATGGAAATGCCTATTATGCAGCATTCCACACTCTTTGCTCAGGAATTGGAGTTCAAGCCCTTATTCTCCCCGTTGCTTTCACTATTCTTGGATGGCAAGTAAACATCGTTTTTAAAACTTAATTGATGTTTTAAAAAACTTTGTCCATTGAATTAACCGTTATGCATAAGATAGTTAATTTGTTACAGGACATGGGGAGTCATAAACCTGACCGGAGCCTTCTTATGGCAGCTTTACACGCTATACTTACTAGTACAACTCCATGAATCAACCGAAAATGGTGTGCGCTTCTGCAGATACCTTCAACTGTGCAATGCAACTTTCGGTATCTAGATAACAAATCTAATTCAACTGCACCAATTTTCCTTTGAATTCAAATATTTAGTATTCTTGCTAACTAATCTATTCACCTATTCAGGTGAGAAGCTATCAAAATGGCTGGTCTTGTTCCCAATCATGTACCTATCAGCGGGCACATGTGTGGCCTTGATCATCATCGGAGGGTCATCGATGAAGATGTTTTTTAACATTGTGTGCGGTGTCACGTGTAGCGCGGAGCCATTGACCACCGTGGAGTGGTACCTATTGTTTACTTGTGCGGCAGTTCTGCTTTCTGACACGTGGATATTTGACCTATTATTATGGTGTTTTATCTCTTGATTTATATGATATTTGTCCCGATTTTGCACGTTTTAGTTTATTTTATGTTGCTTTATTAGATTTGAT
>JAYMTE010000153.1:0-23142 GCA_036897545.1 Pelargonium fulgidum
CATAGCACAATTGAGGCCATTAAAAACATAAGAAAACTAAATCAACATTTTAAGATGTAACAATCCCAACATCTACCAAAAATATTACTAGAGTATATTCAAACTTAAAAAATAGCACATACCTTGTAGATCTTGTGATAGAAAACTTCTAGCAATCTAAGTTCTGCATCCAGATGAGACAACTCTACCTGTTTTAGGCGCATCATAAACAAATTAAACTTATGAAATGCAACATAAAAGATACACTTCCAAGCCTGAAAAGATCCATGGGATATCTCATTGAAGAAATAAATAATAGCAAGATTAGAAGGGTGTCAACTTTGTCAATCAAAACTCAAAACGATCTCCCTTGTAGAGAGCATGGATAGAAAACACATCACCGTAGATAATCTTTCAAGAGTTCAAAGACAAATTGATTATTAGAATACATTTGTAAAATTATTACCACAATGACAGTTTAAGAATAGAGAATAATCACCTTTGACTTCAGTTCATTTATCACATCTCCTACGGTACTCTGTTTAGGTAATCTTATATTGTGAATTACCACCTGAGAACAGTTGAAAGCAAGATCACAAAAGAGTCTTAGTATACAAACAAATCCATTAAGAAAAATATGTTAAACAGACAATGGACCACGTCTTACTTCATCCTTTGTAGCATGATGAAAAGCAACTTTAAGGTTTTTCAGACCTTGTAATTCTGGCAGAGGTATGTCCAGGACTTCGTAATACAGTATATCAGATGTCTGTCCAGGGAAGAAAAAGAATAAGAAAACAATAATACTGCAATGTCAATATCTTGCAAAGTTAAAAGTAAACAGCAACAGCTTAATCTAAACACCACCTGATTGTAATGAACCAACATGTCTGACAAATGCTCAACTCCTCGATATTTAATGGGTTGAGGCTTGGGTTGCTGAGAGTAGCAATTGTGAGATGTGAGCCTGATTTTGGATGGATCCTCCAATCCAATTCGGCGAGCAACTCTATCCACAACATCATCATAGGTGTGTAGCTTTGACCTAAGAAATTTGTACGTGAATTAAATATGAATATCTAACAATAAAAAAGAAGAGAGAGAGAGAGAGAGAGAGAGAGTATTGATAGAAATAATTTTGTAAAAAACTACGCACAATTCTAAACAAAAATCATCCTCCTTTGGTCTCTCCAGAGATCGAAAATGAACCACCTGCAAAGCATCAGATGATTATCTAAACTGCCCTTGAGGTTAAACAAATCAAGGATACCGTTCTTTGAAATTGAAAAAGGACACAAATCAGACTCTATACCATGATACAACATCTAGAAAACATAGCATATTCAATTATTACGCAAGGAATTTACAAGTTTGTTCTAATTATTTTCTATACATGAAATGTTTTTGCAGAAACCAGGTGACACTAGATTTACTGAAAATGAAGAAAAGTTCATTTTAAACACTTCAAAACCAAGGGATATATATAAAACTTCACTTCTAAAAGAATTTGAAAATTTCATCATGTTTATATTTCTTTTAATAAAAAAACATTATATGACACCCAATACGAATAAAGCCAGATTTTCTGAAATTTATTAGGGAATTTCTCTATGTTTTCAACACCAAGAAAATGCCATTCTCAAAATTATTAATTACAAAAACAGTAAAATGACAAAAAAATATGCAAATCTTTACCCAGATATTTAAGAAAAATGGTGATTCATTTTTCTCCAAGATTGTAAGCACCCATTTTTACTGAAATTTCAGCGAAACATGTCTACAAATATTTGTTGCAACATCAAACATTTTCTGTAAATCACTGATTACATAAAACAGCAAAATGACAAGAAAATATGCAAGTATTTTCCCAGATATTTGAGAACAATGTACCTGGCGATTATGCACATACTCCAAAAATGAAGGAACATCTGGATATCTGCATTCTTCATCAGTTTCACGTGGAGGAGACTTCTGGAAGCATATGATATCTCCATCTTCAATCTGAAAAGATAGAAGAAACATTTGATTATAGATTTCATTAAAGTGTATTTTACAATATTTCCAGCTTTAACCAGTTCATCATAATATACCTGACTAAACCGAAAGGAAGTTCTCTTGTCAAGGTGTTCGCACATGACAGTAGGTTCAAACTTTATTTCCTGAATTTAAGGTTAAGATACTTTGGTTAAACACTATTGGAAAATGTAAATAGGAGCATAAGATGACAAATCCACACAAGTTATGAGACATGGTAAATAGTAGAAATTATAAACTTCAAAACAACGAACCTCGTAAAGCTCTATTTCTTCATCAGGATCAAAGCCAGCCATCTTATTTAATTTTGTTAAAATTTCAACTGGCCTATTAGAACTCTTCACGAAAAGCCTACCAACAAATCTGACCCACAAAAGAAACCATAATGTCAGAAGGCAAAAATCAAGAGCATGGCATGAACAATCGCACAGACGTACCTCAGTTCTCCTTTATCAGGGTCATAGAGCTTGAAGAAGAGCAAGATATCTTCTTTTGTTTTATCCGGTGGAGGAATAGGCCTTAGATCCTGGAACACATGAAAGTTATTAAAATTGGAGGAAAAGAAGAGTCCCCCACCCTCCAAAAGAAACAATTTATGAAACAATGAATAGTAAACCCACAGCACAAACAAACAAAAAATAGATTGCCAACTTCCATAAGCTAACATTACCAGGCCAAGCTCTATTTCCAAAAACAACTTCAGTTCTGCATTGTGATTCTTATTGGATACCTCCCTTAACTGTCCAACCTACAACCATAAATAAGCTTTCATTAACTAGCACAATCATGTTATGAAGCTCTGTGGGCACTGAGTTTATGTTACAAACTTTGATCACAATGTCATCAAAACATCAGAAAATAAGAAAAATTGGAACAATGCATAAACTGGAACAACGCTTTGATTGTCATACGATGAGTGGATTTTAAGGTTTTTAGACACTTGACAGTAATTGACTGTTGCAAACAGAAAACTCTTAACTTGAAGAACCAAAATGTCTTTAATTCTGTTTAAAGTATAAGCTGAAGTGCAAATGCAAGATGAGAACCAAGTCAAAGGGAACTAAAATCACAGCAGAAAATTTTGGAATGTTATGCAAAAAAAAGTAGCAAAATTAAATAATTAAGGCCCGTTCTACCTAAAACAGCTTGAAAGCAATACTCAGCAGGGTTTTCCTCAATGACATTGGAAGAAAAGAAGGCAGGGCAATAGTTTCTTGATAGTAAAGGGTAGTAGGTTAATTGATTAAGAGTTGTCAACTTCATCACATAAATTTGATCAGATGTTGATTGAAGTGGCAGTTTTGAAATGAAAAGGTCTGGAACTTTGTGTTTAACATCTTTATATGAATTTAAATCTTGTAAAATATTCAGTATCTTAGAATTTTGAGTAGAATATGAGACTTTTTAATAGTAAGACTGTAAGACTCAGAAGATCTATCTAAAATCCAACAGCTCATCATCTCTTCCTTCCTAATCCTATACTGAAATTTTTGACTTCTGACTTCAGTGAGTAAATAATCATTGAGTTCCCCTCTTTCCAGAGGACACATACAAAGAAACCCACCAACAGTCAAGTAATTAGTGAACCTATGAGAGTTCAATTATTGATTTGAATATAAACTAAAAGAAAGGGTGCATAAGTAGTATATAATTACAGATTGTGCCTCCTCCAGTGGAGTCAGTGGTCGGTTGGGACGATACGTGTGGTTCTGCCGCTTCGCCCAAATCCAAAATCGCTGAAATTGGACTGGTATACCAAACTCTTTAGCAACCTCCTCCTGCACATTACCTCAACATTAGAAATTGAAGAAAGTTGAAAATGAAAAGAAAAGGGAGAGAGATAGAAAGAGAACGGGTCACAGTACCTTGAATACAGTAAATGGTGTTTGCTTCTGGATACGGAAGCTACGCACTTTATCGTGATCCACAAGATCAAAATATATATCCCTTCCAATCTGCTCTGCAAGATCTTCATCTCGAGCCACCTAGATGCAATAAAAAAAATTGGGTTTTAAGGCAATGAATTGAAATGAGACACTAAGATATTATATATAGCTTAAAAAAAAGAGGATAGAATCAATTACCTTTATAATTGTATAAAGGTGTGCCTGTGCTTTATATCTTCTTTTGTCTTGCTTCTCTTCTTGTTCTTTCTTCAATCTCACCTGAAACAGAATAATGAACACATCTAAACTTAGATGCACACAAACAACATTTCTTTGGTTTTATATAATTGACAAATGAAGGCAAGCATTTTTACCCTCAAGTGTTCAGCAATATCCTTCTCATCAACATTACAAATTATTTTTTCCTTGTCACTATCACGTATATACACAAGCATATATGCATTTGAGTATTTTGTAAATTTGAAGGGAGTATTATTGAAGCCAGGATTGGTCTGTGGCAACTGCCAGACATAAGAAAAACAAGATCAGTTACTGATTAACAAAACAGAGCATTTGTAGATAGGCTTGAGATATATTACCTCCTCCTCGCCACCATATTGTTCTTCTAGCGCTCTCTTCATGTCTTCTTTTGTTACCCGTTCATCATCAAATTTATACCTAGAGAAGTGAATCAGATGAATACAAAGTGAGCTTAATCTGTATGAAAAAGAAGCAGGTATTGACATGCCAGTGGAACAAAAATACATAATGTTTCATACAAGAAATGTGTAAGAAAACTATACAGGCAAGAACCAACATCAAAGAATTAGCTACTCAAATAAGCATATGGGTTATTTCATATTCAGTACTCCCATAATTAGTGCTTGACTTTACCCCGTGTGCCATTTTTGTAACAAATTCAAATGGTTCTTCTAACTAACTGATCTTAGAGATATTATTGATAATTTATGTGTAGTCCACTACTCCACTTACCGGAATGTGAACATTAATTTTAACAAATTTAATAAGGAAAATACTTAATCTGGGACAGAGGAAATGCATTTAGACTCTTTTCAAACAACCCAAATACCAAATTGTTGGTTGGAGAAGCATAGAAGTCTAGCTATTATATATGCTTATATCAAATGAGTCTAGTTGGCAATTTAAAATACAAAGAAAAACTTAGGAATGAACATAAACATAAACACAAAGGCCAAACAGTGTCTCCATTTTTATGATTGTCTGGTTCAGATTATAGCAAAACAATTTGTATGAAACTCTTAAAACCATTCCAATATTCCCTCGCGACAATATTAGTAGATAATGTCTTTCACAAAGGTAACCTAATTAAAACAAAAAATAACTCTGAACCTTCTAAGAAAATAACCCAATTGCAATATTGCTGCACATGAATGACATTTAGGTGTGTCCCAGTGAAAGAGCAAAATGGCACATACCATTGATCAGAGAGGGTTGGCCTGATAAAAGCATAATAATGTCCACCATGCACCCCGCCACTATGAACCAGGACACTGGTGAAAGAGAGAAAAAGTAAGAAAATAGGCACATCTCAAGAGTAAATCGTATTAAATACAGTATCTTATACAAATAAAACTATGAATAGTGATATTTCTACAACTGTAAACATCTGATTTATTGGAACCATCTCTACTCGTACTGGTACAATATCACCCTTTATGACAACATAGGCAAGTAAGAATCTTAGCAAATAAAAGACAACATCTGTGAATGAAGAGAACAGCCAGAGTTCAAATAGCAAATCAGAAGAAAACAAATATACACGGAGTTCTGTTCTACGCTGACACAAGCTATTACTGGTTACAAAAACTCCACAGAACGTACGGTTAAGGAAATCATTGCACAAGATATACAATCTTCTATGTGATTGTGTCCCAATCCATCCAATAATAGCACTTAAAAACTGATACCTATGAAGTGTGTACAAGTTGCGAACTCTTCTATCTGCGTCAGGTGATAGATATTTTCCATTCTCTCTATCAAGGTCAAGTTGAAGAGGAAATTCATAGCGATCATTGATCTGTGAAATGAGAAGCTCTCTTCAGTCCAACAAAATAAACAACAAAAATGAATTGATTCTATATGTAGTGTGGCCATTACATAATCATGAACTAGACAAATCAGCATAGTGCAACCACAAGAAAAATAACATATAACAAATGCATATTTCTCTTCACAAAGAAAACTTCAGTATTGACATGATCTACTAGACCACTATAGGGGGATCAAGACCTATATTTACAAGCGAAGTTCAGAAATGATGAAGGATCAATCTTCACATAAAATTCTATAAGCCATGGAAAAATTGATCAATTGCGCAACATAAGAAAGTAAAAGAAAATATCATCTCCCTCAACATTTTACTTAAAATTATAAGCGAACAGGAAGGATCAATCTTCACATAAACTGGAACTACTGACAAAATTGAAAGGTGTAAAATGTTAAGTTAGGCAAAGACAAGCATCCAATTTGTAATAAATTAACAAAACAAAAAGAAAGAAATATGGATAAGTAGTTTATTAAACTCCCATACTGACCTTTACCATAGTGTCTCGCATGAAATCATATTCAAAGCGCTTCAGCTGAAGTTGAAGAACTGGGGGGAAGTCAATAAACAATACACCCTTCTTAGCATCCTGAAGAACACAATCCCAACACATTTGTCAGAGAAATCTTCTAATTACCACCAATTAACAGAAAATAGCAATCTAAAGAGCAGCTTGAGCAACTAATTTGGAGGGATGAAGACCCAGAAGCACTCAACCGTTCAACAAAGAACAAAAGTTTGGATTGTTTCAATGCTGGCAAAGTTATATTTCCCTTCTGCTCAGTGGAGAATTATAAATAAATAATAAACCATTTAAATCAGCTTTTAGAATAATCTCCATAGTCCACAAACAGCTTGCTTTTTCAATGAACTGCATAGGTTTTGTTCCCACAGATACTAATATACTAACCTGCAAACCGTGATCTTCAGCCTGGTATTTGTTGTCTCCCTCAAGGCGTTCAACCTCAACATACTTGTCAAAAGAAGCATAAACATCTCTACAGCCTTTGACGTCAAGCTGGAGGTCTACAGTGCGATAAACCCATTTCAGAATCATGCACAAGCATTTGCAATGAACACTCAACCACAGAAAGAAAGAAAAAACATTTATCTCAGGAAAAATAGCAATACCATAAAAAGATTCCTTTCTTGTAGATTTGTAGTCTACATTGATGCATTCGATGTAGTTCATATGGTGGCCCTCAAAAAGTTGTTGGATTGTTCCTTCCACAACAGTTCCCTGCACAAACAAAAAACTAATTAGAATAACAAAAACAAATATAGACATCGTTGGCAGAAGCTGTTACCCTAATGTACCTTCATTTTATCTTCAAGCTTTTCACTCAGAACTCTATTGAGTTCTTGAACATCATGCTGCATGAAAGAATCATATGTATCCCATCCAAAAGACTTGGTCAATTCTTTCGTTGCAACACTGGTATCATTGTACTGAAGCTTATAGAATAAACTCTGCAGAGCCAAAGGAATGCTACCGGTAGGCATATCATTCTCAGTAGTTGGCATATGGTACACAGCCTGAAATATAGAGTCCAAAACAAGGAGAATTCTTTCAAAACATCATTGAGGCAAAAAAATTCTAGGAGATGTATGATGAATAAATAACACCAGACCTTCCGGAAATAAGGAATATGATACAGGGTCTGCAATAATGAGTTCATGTAACAAGTCGCTCCTTGGTTTTTCAGTCCAACATACCCAGTTTCCTTTTTTGAGTCATACGACCAGTAATCCAAGACCTTACGGACAGCAACCTCAGCTTCAATAATACAAGTATCATTCACAAGGTACCCTCTACTAGGATCATAAAGATCACTGAGAGGCATGAATGATGTAAAACCCCAGTCACTCTCTCTTGCATTGAATTGGTGTTGTGTGTCTGCATCACATAAAATAAATAAATAAAATAAATAAAAAATAAAAAAATAAGGCTATGTGTAACAATCAAGTCAACTATGACGGCAAAACATCTATCCGATTGCCTAGTAATCATAACAAATGGAGCACGACCCTATTTCCCTGTTGCAAAAGTTCATTTTTCTGATTTAATATCTGTAGAAATGGAAGAAAAAATTCTACATCTCCCTTCAATATTATATGCCTAAATCAAAAAGTTCTGAAACAGTCATTTAAAAGTAACTATATCGAACTGGATCATAAGAAGCCTATCTTCAGAGCATAATTTCCATAATTGGTGACAATTATAAACATTCTCATATATTTAGATTTTGGATTTTGAAAGATAGCATAATTGGCTGGAAGTACCCAATCACATTGAAATTGTCAATGTTCCTTATTCTGCACCCAAATTGCTAACAAGTCCATTTAAAACATTATTCTCCTTGTAATATATCAGTGGAGGATCACGATACAAAAGCTTCCTGAAGTAGATGCATGTAAATTATCAGCCACAGATTCTTCAACAAAAAATCCAAGACTAGCAAACAGGGCTTGTAAAACAGATTCTATAACCGTAAGGGATGGTGTTGAATTTCTGGATATTACTGAATGAAAATATAAAATGTTTATAGGCTCAATAGAGTCCTACAGGATAAATACAAGGGAAAATTGGAGATAACTTATATGAACTATATATCTTTTGCACATGACATCCTAAACTTTTTTTCCCAAAATAAACCGCCTATGAACTTTTCCAAACATTTTCTGTCAGTTCAAATTAACTGAAGATCTATCTCTCGAAACATGTCTTGCACATGACAATTAATTTTTATATAGCACCCATTTTCGCCCTTCACCATTTATCTCTCTTTGAACATTTGAAGATTCCAGCCACCGTATTTGTAATTTCTAGAAATAATAACCTAGGTTGCTTACCAGTTCCATATTGATTACTGGTAATTTTTTTTTTTTTAATGCCTATTTGAGTATTTTCTTCTTATTGAATTATGTTGAGTCAACACCATCACTAACAGAGATTTTTGAAAAGTTATGGGGATTATTTGTTCGGTGCATGTGTTATTTGCAAAATAGGCATAGTTCATAGTGGCTATCTGCAATTACTTTTGAATACAAATGAAGATAATATAAAGAGATCAACCAATTTTTGAAGCATGACCTTTAGTTTAGACCAATGGACAAATAGGCCAGTTGTATTGAAATTTGTACAAATAGGTGCATTAACTATCCCTTGATTTTGTCATTTTTGTTGTCTTGTACAGTGTAGAGGCATTTTTGAAAATAAAGATTATCAAAATTTAGTGCCACATAGATTCAATTTCATCTATTTCTCTCATCTACCACATATATATAATATTTAACTATGCTACCTCTTATACAAAAACACTTCCATATCCTTTTCATTCTCATTTTACTATCAAGATATTGATATCTATTAATTTCTAAATCCCCTGTTTTCATTCATTTCCCTCAATACAAAGTAACCATAACAAATGTAAGAATGCAATTAAATAAAAGGAATATGAAATAAGCATGAATATGTATGTATATATATACATATTATAATTGGATAACAAACCACGCTCTGTTGTGTTTACTATTGTATAGACTGAGAGAAGCCCAGAAAACAGATTCATCTATATGGTTTCTGGAGGATTTAAGATAGCTTAAGCTGTATAGACACCATTCAGGGAGGATAAGATGCAGTACTCAGTGTAGGAAAGAAGAGAAGCATCACGAGAAGAAAAAAAAATGGCAGAATGGAGGGACCCTGAGTGGGAGACTAGAGATTTCTTTTTCAGAAATAACGTTAACTTTTTTATCGATAATAAAATGTTCTATGTTATCAGCTGATTAGAAATTATTTTTCCTTTTGAAGTAATTTTTTTCAAAGTCATGCCTAGCACCTCTTAACGGTGAGATTTAACCCGTTCAAAAAAATGACTTGATTGTTCAAAATTGAAAGTTCATGAACCTATTTATATACAATTTGATAAAATGTGTCTTATTTGCACATTGACCCGAAGTTCATGAACAAAAATGGACTGATCTCTAATATAAATACAATCTTATCATGAAAAATGTAGAGCAATTATATATATATATATGGTTCTTATCTATTCTAACTAGATATGTCTGATCTAATAAAAAAATACATATTCAACACTTCCCCTCGAAGTAGAGCATATAATCTAATCAACGCAGGAGCATGAATTTTTAACTTCCAACAGTTGTTAACGGCGGTCAGCGGCAGAGGGAAAACTCAGGCAGTGCTAATAAAATAAACTAATTTTCAGTTCCAACTGTACCTAACAACATACTTTAGTTTCCGAGGAATTCAAATTAGTTGTCAAGAAGAACAAAGGACTTATTTCAAATTTTCAATAGGGTAATGCTAACAAGTATCTGGTACATGATAAGCTGCATTTAACCCATCTTGTTATTCACATTCGTGCTCGAAGGTACAAATATCAGCCTATACATATACACGTGACGATGAACTTCAAAATAGCAAAAAGAGTTGCAAGAGATAATTAGCTAGAATAAACCAACACATCCAACTGATGGATTCAATTTCCTTAGATACAGAATTAAATGAAGCATCCTACGGAGTTTCTCTAATACTATGTTTGGGACGATAAAGTGGTGAGGTAGCAAAAATCTAACAAGATGAGATAAAAATAAACTATAATTAAAAAAAGCAACAAAATGTTAAGTAGGCATGGTGTGTGGGCCGGATAATAAAGAAAGATGTTAATTTTCTAAACATATATTGATCTACTTAATTTCATTTAGGACAGAAGAAAATAAGAAATTCTCAATTTCATTTTTGGATGCCCAATTTCCTATACTATTAAGCTTCTCCTAACCAATCTAGTTAATGAAGTTTTGCATTTCATTCATTTCTAAGCCTTTCCACCATATCAAGGAATTATTTTTTTTGGTTTCATTTTCCTCCAGTCAGCCAATTTCTTACTAGAGTAACACTTGTATCGAGCAGTTATTGAGTTGAAAATATAAAGAACAAGGAAATGGATTGTTGGAAATATACAATAGACAGCAGCACTAGAAATCATAGACAAAACAAAATAATCTGAAAGAAGAATCAAGAGACTTATCCGTTTAGAGCCAGAGCTATCAATAATAGATGAGAGTCAATGTGGGACATTAATGTGGAAATTCCAGCAAAAAGATAATAACATTTTAAAGAAAATACCCTTTCTAATGGAATACTTGCTGTGCATTTGATTAACCACAGCCAAGCTAAACTGTGCATATCTGCTCCACCCATACGGTAGAGTAGAAGAGTCCGCGACATCCAAATACATGGATAAGTGATCAACATTGTTTCCCTTGGGAAAAATAAGTATCCGCCTGTGCCAACCAAACCAAAAGAAAGTTGAAAACGATCACGATGAATGCAACATAAAAGACAAAGCACTCTAGGGTATTGCACAGAATTAGAATACCATTTATAACTGCCCACAACGAACACTTCAGAATAGTGCTTCTTGGTATTCAACCTAGCAAAGTTCTCAATTGTCCACGTGAACTTCATAGTTGGTGGATCCTCCACTGGCTGATTCTCCACAGTACTAGCAGACTCCGCTTGTGCCACAACTGTATCGCAATCAATCAAATCCAAAAGAACAAGAACAAAACTCTCAACGCAACAAATCAAAACCTAAGACTACAAGCAACCAAATTCAATTCATAACACACTACAAATTCCACAAACATAAACGAATTCGGAGAAACGAACAACCTTCCATAGGCTGTGGACCTTCCACTACATCAGAATGTGGCACAAGCATCTCCTCGTCCTCTTGCTGCAACAAAAACACAGAATCAGAGCTGCGATCCCGCTAAACGAAACCAAAACACGCACACACTCCATCAAAACCCTAGAAATCACAACGCTAAGCACAATTCCATTTCCAAATCAAAGCCAATTCGAGACCTCCATAACAGGCTCGAAACCACAAGAAGATCACAAATTTTGCGCGAACTCGAACTAGAATCAACGCAGTGACCACAAAGAAATGTAGAACCAACCAGAGAGACATCAATTACACAAACAGAGAGTGGTGACAGAAAATGAAGTGTCGAGAAAGAGAGATGGTATGTACATCTAACGGTGGAGGAGTAACCATAGTCATGCGTGGAGCGATGTGGATCGTCCGATCGAGAAATTCAGGAAGCGGAGAGAGAGAGAGAGGCCAAGCGGGCTGTGCAAGGGAAGACACTCCCGAAAAAACTGGCTGCGAGAAAAGGCTCTGTGTTTTCACTTCAACGAGGGTTACTTTTGATATTTTGAGAAATGGACGAGGGTAATCTGGGGAAGAAAGTTGAGACTGTGTTAGATAATGGAGGCTGTGACTGTAACTGCCCTTCGGCCAATGAGAAGGCGACATCTGGTCATGGTAAGATAGGTGAAGTGTTATTTGGTGACGTGGCGGCCTAGTAGTGTCACGTGCTTAGTTGGTAGACACAATCTCTACTACTCATTTCCTAGTACCACTTTATTGTATTGTTTATATTTAACTTTTTTTACAATCTCAAATTAAAATAATGTTGTAAATAATCCAATAAAACTCAAAAAGTGTAACTCGAACCGATCTAAATGAGCATATATGTTTAATGTAATTTGAACTTACTCGTTTTTATATCAAATATAACTTTGCATGCTTCGAGTTCATATCTAAATAATACTTTTTGACATAAAAGCGACATATAAGATTTTTGGACAAAATCGAATTTGTTTGAATTTCAATTAACAAATACTCATTCCGTTCTAAAATGAGTGTCATGTTTTCATTTTTTTTTTTAAATTAAGGATGACCAGATGATTTAATGTGTTTTCAATATTACTCTCACTTTTCTACCTACACCTCATGTGCAGTTTAGATCTGTCTATGCACAGTCATGCAATGCATAACTGATAAGAGTAATACAAGAAAAACAATAATATAATAACTTAAAAATAGAAACATGACACATTTTCAAAAAAAAAATAGACAAATAGGACACTAGAAAAATAATTGAATTAAATCGGATAAGATTTAACATTTTAGGGTAAAATGTGTACATTTATCCATTACAATTTATGCTTTTGCATAATGAATTTAATCTAATTCGATTAACAACGCAAATACTCGGTAAGACAAATAAAATCTCTTATTACTGATTAAAATAAAAATTCAATTAACGACTATGTACCGTTTAACGGTAAAATTGATGTCTGCCATTCTAGGGAGAATATGCAGACAGTTCCATTTTATTGTGAGACAAACCATATGTGTACATTTAATGAAAGTTTGATAGAATATCAGCTTTCTAGTTAAGGTCATTTTCTTTTCAGGAGAGAAAAATGAAAATAAGTTGCAAAATATTTAGAGCTGCTGTAATGGTGATCACAGCAGAAGAGAGTAGTCACAGTCCTAAAAATGGTTTGGTTGGGTATGATTTTTTTGGCAATGAATTAATCATGAGTGAGCTGAGGATGCTTGAGTTGCTGTGGATGAGACCATTATTGATTTTATGTTATTTGTTATAATAATTTTTATTTTATTGCCAGCAAAATTTGCCCAAAAATCTTTAAAATATTAGTGCATACCCTTTAGTTTACAATACTTTTTGACCACCAATGCCTCTAAAATCTATACCAAATCTTTTACACTTTATTTTCTTTAAGAAATGGAGTAATAATTTACACTAGTAAAAGAGTGTAAAGAATTTGTTGTCAATTTGTTAAAGATGGAAAAAGAAGGGTTTGAGTTTGCAAACCAAAGAATTATGTTTGTTTGCTTTTAGAGACAATACTAAATTCCCTACGAGAATGTGTTTAAAGAAACAACACAAAACAGACATAATATTCTCTTGCAAATCAGCCGCTATTTGGTCCAAAAATTAAATTATTGACAAACTAAACTATATTATAATAATTCGTTAAAAAAAAAAAAAAAAAAAAGTAGCCGAGTGTTTGTTTTCCATTATTAATGAATTTACACAATTAAAGAACATCAATGCGACATAATTAACATGTTAATTTCGAGCAACACTATACAAAATTACAAATGAGTACCTGCCAGTATCAACGACAGGTCGTTAAAAGAGTGACTCATGATCATCCATTTTGCTCCACATGAAAAGAAGCCTAGCTGTCTCCTCATCCCGCCGCATGTGCATGAGTGCCAGGTGTCAATCCTATACGTGCTGATCACGCACTCCAGTTTGCCAAGTGTCAGCACAGAAGACTCACACGTGTACATCAAAACAGTCGTTTAAAAACACTGTGCAGTCAACTAAGTGGATCATCGGATTCACAGCAAGCTAGTCAGCAATGGAGGCGACGACGATAACGAGTGAAGGACCAGAGGCGGTGATGCAGGCGCAGGAGCAGGAGATGAAGATGGCTCAAGAGGAGAGGAAGCAGTTGAAGGTGATGGCGGCGATCGACGAGAGCGACGGTAGCTTGTACGCGCTCAGTTGGGCGCTTGACAACTTGTTCCGGTGCATCGGGATTGTGCCGGAGTCCAGCGAGGACACCGGAATCGTCTACATTGCTCATGTTCAACCGCCGTACCAGCGCTACCTCTTCCCCGCCGGACCATCTCCTGGTCTCTCCGGTTTGTTTTTTATTTATATTTTTTAATGAGTTGTTAATAATGATATATAAAATAGATAAGGTAATTAAAGGAATTTACTGATATTTGTATATTAATTTGAATGGTAGGTACAGCCGTTTATGCACCAACCTCAGTAATGGAATCAGTTAAGAAAGCACAGCATGATAATTCTGCGGCCATTCTGTCCCGTGCTTTAGTCTTGTGCAAAGAAAAAATGGTAACCAAATTAGTAGTGAAGTTCGGGTTTAGATCCGATTCGAATTTGTTTGGAATTGGATTGGTAGGATTTGCTCGGATTTAGATCCGAAAGGGGGTTACTTTGATCATGATAAGTAATCTGAATTTGATCAGGAATAAAGAATTCAATATAAATTCAGATTTTGGATTTTTAGTCTAAAATAACTAGATTTGTACCAACTTTCAAGTCATATTGGATTTCAAAACTCACGGGATCCAAATTGTGAGACAATTTGGACTCAAATCATACTTTTATCAATCTGATCCAACTAATTTTTGGATTTGTTCAATGAACCAATTTTTTGGGTTGGATTCGGGTGGGCGAGACTTCACAATGGTACAAAAGCTAACCATACCTGATCCGAATCCAAAATTGTCACAACTTGCTCTAAGCAATGGAAATGCATATTGTTAATAATTAATTTGTTTTGAGTGTAGATCAAAGCAGAGACGTTGATTCTGGACGGTGATCCGAAGGAAATGATTTGCGAGGCAGTGGAGCGCATGAATATTAGTCTCTTAGTAATCGGTAGTCGTGGATTGAGCGCCCTCAAAAGGTCACTATCCAATCCAATATCTATATCTATATAATTTGTTTATATTTAGTCTCTGAGTTGTGTATTTATTAACTGCATTTGCAGAGCATTTCTGGGAAGTGTAAGCGACTACTGTGCACATCATGCAAAATGTCCCATTCTTATTGTGAAGCCACCAAAAGAGTCTCACTCTCGCAAGTAGAGTCACATTACTGCGTTCTCTGTAATTCTCACCAATTTCTTTAATAAATGAGTGTCATATTTCTTATCCTTAATATTACATGTGAATTCTACTATGAAAAGTACTCAATATTTCATGATTCAAACACCAAATGCCTGCAACAATTCATGTACAACTTAAGTATACAGTTAACAAATATTCTTTTAACGCTTCACCTATTCATGTTAAAGACTTACATCAGACAAAAAAATGATGGGAGCTGGCTAATATTGGAGCTATATAGTTACTTGAACTGACCTTCAAGGAGTCTTTTTGTATGCCAAGTCAGTAGGTGAGCTTGCTTTTGCAATTCAACCCTGCAGATACATCATGCAGGTCACTAATTAGTTGAGTCAGGAAACATCAACCAGTCTCAGAGCTCCACTAGAGAAACAAAAGCCCTAGGAGATACACACCTGCTGGCTCATAAGAATTTCAGCAGCGACGTTCAGATCCCCATCCGCAGCTGCAAGTGCCACTTCTACCTGCGTCTGAAACAATCCCAAACACACAATTGGGTTCACTATACGTGTCTGTCTCAATTAGAACTCAGAGAAGGAAATGCGGTATCCAGGAATGATTACCCGTTCAAAGCCCATTGATACGAGTTTCTGAATATCTGCTTCGGGAGCAGGGCTGCCCCCAGCTGCTGCCTCTGCTGCTGCTACATTATCTACAGCCGACTGCCTGAAACACAAACAAGATATTAATGGCTGGCCTACTCTCACTTACAAAGACAAAACCAAAAGTCTGTCTGGCTGGGCATCCACCATGTTGCTTCATGAAACAGCTTTTACTACCTTCCACTGGATAATTGCTGTCCTGTGACATTGGCTGCACGCGTCTCTGATGGATGGTCAAGGGTGCTATCATCCAAAAGTCTAGCCTGTAGGTTAGTATCGGAATTTATGGCAGGAGCATCTTGATTTTGACCAGCACCAAGTGTCCTCCCTGTCCCAGGAAATCTTTCATCCAGTGTTGGCTATGCATTATGAAAAGGAGATCATACTAACACGGAATATTTATAGATAACACTCAGATAAAACTATCGATAGGAAAACCAATAAACAAGCGAGGTTTGGGCTTGTTTTATTGTACTCACACTAATGTGAAAGAAAGGGACTGGAAGTCCTTAAAGAAATATTTGAAATCAATTCATACGGTAGAAATTGAAGCTTGCATAATAACACAAACGATGGTAGAGGGCAAGTAAAAGACTGCAGAAAACTGTCTCAAATAATACAGATGATACCCAAAGGATTTCCCAATACCTGAGCAGGTGCTCCCCTCTGTGGCATCCATGAAGATAAGTTTCCCCAAATATTTCCAGAAAATAGTCCACTGCATACAACAGTTCATAGTGTTAAATGTCTGTATAGGACAATGTAGTAGGGGAAAGTAGAATGTTTTACCTTGAGCTCATGTTTTGAATTGTATAGGTAGGGATGTAGCCAGAAGGATCCCCACCAGTGCACATAATAAACTTAGGACGCCCAACGCAAGTTGACTGCAAATTCCATACGAAAGAATGGATTCAGGATAATGAAATACCAAATGCATGAATAGAAGAACGGAATATGCAATCTAGAAATGAAAAACAAAACAACATTATGAATCCCATAGCCATTCATAATGTGGAACTCGCAAGTGCTGAAGACCTAAATTAGCATGAAATCTCACTAACTCCCCACCCTTGTTAAGCTGAATTTCTAATTTATTAATCATCAAATGTATGATCACAATCAGAAAGTCCGTCAACTTTACTAAAATAACATGGACAATTGGATGAAAAATTTAAGAACATATTTACAAAGAATAATTTTGGGAAGGCATAAGGTGGACTGCCAGTTCTGCAATCAACTGAATCATTAAGTCGTCATTCCGAGCACCTCACTAATTTCAGACAGTCGTGGTTTCAATTTCAAATGCCAATCGTAGTGCCTGCTCTAAAGTACTCCAAAGCAACACCAAGAATCACTCTTAAACATTACATATATTTTAGAGACACGTGTATTCAAATAAACACATGTCCAATAAATGCAACAAATTAACCAAGTGACGATTTCTGATAAACAAAATTTGTTATCTTCATTTCAGTGCTAGCGTCTCAGTCAAACTGCACCTCATTCGGCAAGAAAGTATGTTTCATATAATCCAGATTAAAAAGGACCAGAATTTCTTCTTTAAGATGTACTAGGGAATGATCACAAGCAAACCAAGTAAAAATATGGCTCCAAGATGCCAGAAGATGTTGCACCAAGTAGAAACAGGTAGTTAAGGAGTCATGTGAACATAGAACTTGTGAAAAGAAATTAATTATTTACCAATACTAAATCTACTTATTTTAGAGCTTAAACATGTTCACAATATGAAAATGAATTAGTGATCACGATGGGATTTTTAATAGGTACAGAAGACTAGACAACTTAAAATTCTTGTCATTGGATATGCTGTCAAGTTAACCTTGAACATAGCATGCCAAAACTTAATGGTTCAGATCGTATCAGACATTAGATCCACATCTAGACAAAGTCAAATATACATATGCAATCAAATTAACAACTGGGAAGAAAACTTGATACATCATTCCGGAGCAGAATAATGTACTTACGAGCAAAGAGGAGGATTCAATGGAAGAGAAAAAAGTCGGTCCAGGCATGAGGAAGTTGAATAAGCCATAGGTATCTACAAATGTAAACATCATATTACAAAATTTCCAATACTTTTTCAAAATTAAATTAAATTTTAAAAAAGAAAACGAGAGAGAGAGAGAGAGAGAGAACTTGCCAACACGTACACGCAAATCCAGACAAAATACCACACAGGTGTCCAAGCAATGAGACATTTGTCATAAGAAGCTGGAAGACTATCAACAAAATCCATGCATACCTGGAAGATTCGTTCCAAGAAAAGAAGGAAAATCTTCAAAAATTATACAGTAATAAGAATAAAGAAGGGGAATATGAAAAATAATACCATAATGCTTTACTAACTAATTTACCATTTAGCAGGAACATTAAAGAGGCCAAAAATGCTGCAAAATACAAGGAAAATATGTAAGCAAAGCCCTACAGATTGGTTTGATCAAGGGTAAAATTTCAAGAGACTAATAGGTGATAAAACATTTAGGAAGGATGAGTATGTATTTTCATTCACAAACATGTACACCCTTCTACGTTAGACTCCCACAGTTAAGAATAAAAACAATTATTTCAGCTAATTATTCATGATAGCATGAAAGAAAGCCAACCTTCTAGATTGGACACCACTCAGACTTGTCTCTATGACAATCATAGAAAATAATATTCCTGACAAGCCAATTGCACACTCATTCATGAGATACTGGAAGGGGTGAAAAGGATTATAGGATACGATTAGTGCAATAAAAATATGAAATATAGCATTGCCTGCAGCCAGCAAAATCGTCATGTACAGCAAGCGGACGGATCCCATGATTCTCTCCAGTTCAGAACCCAAAGGAACCAAAGCCAACATGTTGAACAGAACATGTAGCAGTGAGCCGTGAAAAAGAATGGAGGTGTAAATTCTGTAAACTGCAACAAACAAAAACAGTAGGGTAAATGGCCGCAAGAACATTCATCTGAATACAGAGACAATAAAAGACATTCTCGCATTTGCACAATAAAAAATAGATTATAGAATGGCAATAGATCTCTGGCTCCTACTTTATTTAATACCAATTTTACTTCCCATTATCTTCCTATCAATATTTAATGTCCACTGCTAATTGGTTCTGATTAGCAATCTGGAATAATCAACAATCAAACCTGAGCTACAAGGCTTGAAATTGAGCAAAGTTATGTGGCCTATACCTGTGGCAAGCTCAGTTTATGGTCAAAGAGAAGGGCTGATCACTTTTAGGTGCACAATGAATAATCTGGTAGCAAATTTTGAATTGACTAAGCTTGGCGTAAAAATACAAACATGGCCAAAGAGAGGAGAATTTCTTGCGGAGGAACTGTAAAAATAAATTACTTTGATGAAGTAAAGCTGTCAATGAACTAATAAACAAAAGAAAGTTCTCATTTTTCTTTTCTTTCTTTTTTTTTTCAGAAAGAAATAGACGAACATGTGAAGAATTTTTTAAAACTGACTGATGCAGACAAGTTCTAAATCAACTTGTTACTTGGCGCTCACAGATAAAGTTATCTAAATAAATGTTGGGCTAAGATTTTAAAAAATAGAATTCTGTGATTATTTACATATTACACCAAAAACTGAGTTAAGATTTGTATGTTACACACAGTTTCTCATTATTGAAAGAACCCAACAACCATATCCTAATGTCATAATTACAGTTTTAATTCTTATAATTTAGAGGTTAATACAGTTGCTCCTCTATTGATTTGATCAAAACTTAGAAACACCGTTGACACATGCATGAAACCACCACATCTCCAGTAGTTAGTTGACACCTAAGAGGTGAACCTGCCCACACTACCTTACTTATAATTGTACAGCCCTAAAGCTCATTCACTCAAAATCCAATACAGTGTGAGGTGCCCTAAATACTGCATTCATAGTCATTGTGAAATCTCTTTCCATGAATACAAGTGCATCCCAATCCTACCCAGCACTCACCTTCTTTAAGAGTAAATGCATGTCATGCTATTCAGGCTGCCTCCATTTAGTCACAGATCATACTATAGCTAAATCACAATAAGTTTAATATAACACATGACATCACAAATGTTCCATTAGTTACAGTCAATCAGTCATTATAAATATCCTTTATGGTCTCAGATAAAGATTCCTTTGTTTTTTTAATAATAGCCAGACATTCTATTTTCCATTCTTCTAGGGATTTCCTGAATAGATTTAATATTAAATTGCAAGAAAACTTTCCTTTTTAGGGCCTTCCTAATGCGCACTAAATCCATCAAAATACCTACTATTTCCCTAGTAAGATTCTCCTATCAGTAGAAAAAGATAAAATGCCAACACCCTATATTCAATGTCAAGTGAAAAGACAAAATTAACATAAAAACACATAATTTGTGATGCATAGTATGAAGTAAAAATAACACTGAGATTTCTGGAAATTAAAATTTTAAAAAAAATTATGAGCGGAGAATAATTCAAATTCTTAAGAACAAGTACATAAGAGAGTAGAAAAATTGGTTACGGGGAGAAAAAAAAACAAGACATGCAAGTATATAAATAAAAAAACACATGCAGATGGTCTAAGGAGGAAAAACTATCTTGAGTTTTCTACCAGAATAATGCACCTTGAAAGTGCGATATGACTGCAGATGGAGAGAAGCATATTTCATTGGAGGATTCATATCCAGTTAAGAGGCAGACCAAGTAGATGATCCCACAAACAATTACCACTGCAGAAGTAAGGAATGGAATGCCTTCCCACCATTGCCACATCCTCGTGGATAATCCTGCCTGTACTCCACATTAAGCAACAAAATTTAGCATGGACCTATATGATGAAGCATGACAACAATATTTATTATAAAACTGACAACAGCAGCACCCATCCCAACTGCAATTAGGATGACAATTCTTTTTGTACTAAAGAGGAACTGGTAGGCATTTCATTCTAAAATGAAATCACAAACTGCCCCCTAGTACCAAACTACCAATCGTAATCAGGAAAGGAGCCAAAGACCTCAACCAGCTTCGCTCTGAAAAACCAACATTGTTCTCTTTATGAAATATAATTCATTTGGGGTTTTGATTTATATTATCTTATCCTACTATAATTATCAGTTACTTTACTTGGAAGTACCAACCAACACAACAGTAATAATGAATTCCACTATATTTCATTCAACTCTTTCAAAGAAGCACACTGACAAAAGGCAAATTTCTTTGATATTCTACGCAACCAAGGTTCACAAAAAGTGATGCACCTACTGTTTGGACTCTAAGAAACAAAGTAAAGCAGAATTTGAGAAAATGGAGAAAACAAAAGCAAAATTTTCATTTTCTCCAATGCAACCTAAAATTCAACTCAGCTATAAGTCTAAACAGTTGCCTAAGAGCTTGGTACTGCTATTTTGCTCATCCTTTTCTCGAACAATTTTTCGGAAACCAAACAGACACTGGAGGATAAGCGAAAAGGAAACACATTAGGGGTTTGGTTGAATCGGCGATGATGAGAGAGTAAAATTGCTATGAGACCAGAAAATGTGTACATCAGATCAGATCTCAAAGAGCTAAAGCGTGAAGAAGAAGAAAAGGAAGATATTGAATACCTCGGAAACGATGTTGGGTCTCATTTTCTGGAGTCTTGTCTGGTAAGCTCTCTGCAATGACTTTGTTTTGAAACTAATTGCTATGAGGGAGTGTCGTCCGTTGTCACTGAATTGCTTGATTTGCGTCTTTTTGCTGTATATATTGTTTTCGGCTTCGGGTCTGGATCCGGATACGGGTCTATCCATAAATAAGGGTTTGTTTGGTAACATTACTCAAAAGCCAAAAACGGCTTCAAAGTAGGTTCTAAAAACTTTCATGTTTGTTAAAAAAAACTTTGTAAAAGCCAATTAAAGTGCTTTTGTCTTCTAAAGCAAAAAAAAACAAAATTTGAATTTGAATTTTCTCTTTACATGATATTATAAGTAAAATGGTCATAATGTACATGCATATAAATATTGGATCATGTTATTATTGAAATTGTTCTAAAACTTTGTATATTTTCTAATTTGTCTTTGCAATAAAAAAACTCAACATTTGTATGAGAACAATCAACCTTTGCACTAAAAAGGTCAATTTTTCTTCTTGTAAATGTCAAATATTTGCTAAGAACATCAACCTATATACTAAAAAAATCAACTTTTTTATAAGAACAACTAACCTTTGTTCTAAAAATAACTTTTCTTTTTTAAATGTCTAAGTTTTTTTTAATAACAATCAACCTATATACAAAAATACCAAAATAAGAGGGATAATATAGACAATCAACATATCAAAATTGGGGGCATATATGGAATACAATTTTTTTTATTTCTCTACTTCTGCTTTTGTGTCAGATAGAAGCCAAAAAAAAAATTGTTTCTCAAAAAATGATATTTATTGCAGAAGTTATCCAGAAGCTCCCTATAAGCAAACAAAACAATCTAATTTTATCTCTGTCACAATATTATGTGGCAAGCAGTGAATGAGTTTGTTAGAGCCAAAAGCACTCTAGCAGTGTTACCAAACAAGCCCTAATTTGTCTTTTAGTTTCTTTCTATATTACCTAAGAAAAAAATTGAATATTAACTTCCTAAATCATTGACCATTACAAACTTCAAATGAAACGAACATGATAACATTAGCGGGAGATGAGTGTTTAAAAATCATTGTCGAGCGTGAGAGTAAAATTTCCAACAAGTTGTCTTTACGTGAGCTGAGAAAACCAACCACTAATAATCTCTTTGAATGTCATAACAAAGAGACCCCGACCAAACTTAGGCTTCTTTTAGCCTACACAAGGGTAACACAACATTAGCAGAACATGGGTTTAAAAATTAGTCTCGAGCGTGAGAGTAAAAGGGTGTTTGTCTAAGCTTATAGGCTGATCAAACAGGCTTGTGAGCACTAAAACAACTCTTTTTTTCGAGTTACTTGTTTGGTAAATTTAAAA
>JAYMTE010000154.1:0-23131 GCA_036897545.1 Pelargonium fulgidum
TGATAATTAGCTAGTGCAGATAAATTACTTGGGTTTGGTGATTTTGGGCTTTACCGCATCCCCATCTTATAGAATTGTAAATTTGATTGTAACATTGATGCTAGATTGAACTCACCTATTGTTGTATGAGTGACTAAAAATAAAATTTGGATGTTTCGCGTATTTACCTTCCCTTCCAGTCTGATTCCTAGTATCAAGTTTGAGGGATATTGTTACCAATCTGTGATCCTTAAAGAAGTTATGCGAATCAATAATAAGACACTGTTTATCTCTAAAGTACAATAATTTCTAATATCATCCACATTGTTCTTTGTGCTGCTTATTTCTCTTTTCTTGTTAGTTTTAATGGTTGCATACTTTAATGTTACTTAGCGATATTTTTTTGCAGGGTAACTTGCATGTTGCGAGTGTATATGCTGGGGATAACAGTGTACAGCTGAAAGGCCCTCAAATTATAGCAGAACTACATCATCTCTTGAGGTTATTGACACTTTGCATGTTTTTCTCCAAGAAGCCATTTCCAGTGTTTTTAGCATCTGCTGGCTACTCTCAGGATGATGTTCTTCTTCAGGAGCCCAAGGCTGGGGTATATAACTTACTTTTGTCTATATCATTCTTTCTATCGTTTTAATTCAGGAATCTTTCAATGTATGGAACTTGAGGGCGCTTGGATTCCCCTTGTTTCTAAGTTCAACATAAGCTCTGATCTTTCAAATGTCTGTTTATGATTTTTCTGCTACTATTTTAATTTGTACTTCTAACTCTAATATGCGCTAGACTATCAACTCTCTCCACTATTGTTATTAGTTTCTTTCTTGTTCCGGCCTTTAGTATTCGTATCAATTTTGATTTACATGATTTTGTCATATTCTACTTCATTCTTTTTAAAATATCATGCTTTAATTTTTGCAGCTTCTAAAGCCTGCTTTCACAATCATACGCGATAAAAGCTCAAAATGTCTGCTTCTGTTGATCCGGGGTACTCATAGCATCAAAGATACACTCACAGCAGCAACTGGTGCGGTCGTTCCTTTCCACCATTCAGTTATACATGATGGTGGAATAAGCAATGTAGTTCTAGGGTATGCACATTGTGGAATGGTTGCTGCAGCACGTTGGATTGCAAAGCTAAGCACCCCTTCCTTGCTTAAGGCACTAAGTGAATCTCCTGACTTTGAGGTTAAGGTAAACTATTTTTTTTCTCTTATTTAAAAAAAATTCTCAAATAGAAACTGTACTTTGCCCTTGTGGTGCTGCAAAAAGCATTGTCTTATTTGCCTCTGTCAGTTGAATACAATTGGCATCTCTTCAACTTATCAGTCAATTTTCCTTGAACCTTTATCTCTTCTAGTTATTCTGATTTCTTCCCATATGATCTTAAATTCTTAATCCTTCATGTCTGGTGGAAGGAGGATGAATGGAAGAACCAAGGACCCATTCATTATTTGCGACATTTCCAAAATACGTAGGAAAATGCAAATTTTGCATATATAAGTTTTTATTTATTTTATTTTATTTTTTATTATATTTAAAAGCAGTCTCCCCTCACCTTTCCTTTATCCATCCACCCAATAGATGCAAATTTGTGGGTTTAGAAGAATTCTTTTCCCAAACTTATCCAACTTCTCTCTCATTCACAATCCCAAGCAGGGTTTTTTAAGTGAGCACCAATTTTAATCTATATATCCTATATGAGAAGAATAGTTAGTAATATCTAACGTTATGCCTTGTATATCGTTTCATCTTTTTTTTTTTATTTTTTTTTATGTTCAGGTTGTTGGGCATTCACTTGGGGGTGGTACTGCTGCAATACTGGCTTATATTCTTCGAGAACAGAAAGAGTTTTCCTCCAGCACATGTGTCACATTTGCTCCAGGTACAACCTTGTCTTCTAATTCCTTCCTTCCTTTGGACCAGTTAACTACTAATCCTTTCTGAACGTTTTGTGGTGAGGCAGAGAGCTCGTGCATTTTTGCTAGCAAAAAATGCTTGCCTATATCATAACTGCCTGTTCTTATTAAGGAAGACTAGGAATAGAACGTTTGAAAGCCTGTTTCTTTCAATGTATTATATTTCTGGAGAGCCTTTTTTTCTCCCAGATTTATCACTGTTTTCTCTGTCCCTTGGCCTAAATTCTTCCTTAAATTGGTTATTAATCAATCATTTGATTCTTTTTTGGCTATTGCTCCATATTATTGATAGAGCAATGCAATAATTCTTGAAAAAATAATATTCTAAATAGTGGTGACATTAATGATTTGTTAGATAAATATTATAGTTTATATATCACTATATCCTTGTATAATAAGTTGGTGGCTCCTTGGTCAATTGGTTTTATTCTAAGAACTCAAGGGATTTTGGAAGTCTTTTTTGAGTTCTTTAATTGCCTGGGGAGACACTAGAATTTGCCTAGTTTGGTCTGGTTCAGTTCTTCAAACAATAGGAGCAACACAATAAAAATGCTGGGGTTAAATGAAAGAGAGAATGAAAATATATATAAGAAGGGGAAAAAAGGAAAAAGAAAAAGAGACAATTAGTTGTTTTTTGATTGAAGATCAGACCCCTTCTGATACATTGTTTTTTCACTTCCACAATATATTATAAAGTCGTATAGGTATCATTCTATAGCATTTGAGTGCAATAGATTGAACAAAAATTATCACAGATATTAATATTTCTTAAGAAAAATAACATGGTGAATCTGTGTAATACATCTGAAAATTTTTTATTTCTTTTTTATTTTGCAAACCAAACATATAGGCATCATTCTTTAGTATTTGGGTGCAATAGATTGAACAAAAATTATTTCTAATATTTGAAATATTAGATTTCTTTATGAAAAGAACTCGTGGTGTCTTTATGTAGTGATGTCTTATTCTTGTCCTAATATAGTTGTAACACATTTTTTCTGCTATTATTTTGCGTGTGTGCCCTGGTACTGACTTTTATTGTTGGGTCGGTACAGTATTGAAAATGCTGATGTATGATTAGCATTTTGCAGGTGCTTGTATGACATGGGATCTTGCTGAATCAGGCAAGCACTTCGTTACTACTATTATCAATGGTTCTGATCTAGTGCCTACTTTCTCTACTGCATCTATTGACGATTTGCGATCTGAGGTATGGATTTATGAATACAAAATTGCCTCTCAATTATGATTTTATCTTTTCTATCATATCGTTTAAGAGTAAAATGGAGGTGAGCAGCCCTGAACACATAGTTTTGAGTAAAATTAGGATCATTGAAAAAAAGTTGAAGCCACCACACCTCTTCTTCTTCCGTGGTTTTGTGGGGCGCCACCTCCTTCCTTCTCCGATCTCGCCAGCCTCACCACCCCTTCTCTCTCTGCAAGTTCTTGTCACTGTCTTTAATTAATGAAACCCTGATAAACAATGTTTTGTTTTTTAGCCATCCACTTACTCAAAACTGCGTATGTTTGAGACTTATCTAACCTATGGTATGTCGACTCACCTCCATTTTAGCCATCTTTTAAATACTATAAGATAACTTATATGAAGTGTTAATCATAGGTCACAGCTTCATCTTGGTTAAGTGATCTCCGGGATCAGGTTGAGCGCACAAGAGTGCTAAATGTTGTTTATCGCTCTGCAACTGCTCTGGGGTCCCGTCTTCCATCTATAGCTAGTGCAAAAGCAAGGGTTGCTGGTGCAGGTTCACTTCTACGACCTGTATCCAGTAGCACTCAGGTAACATCTCATTAACTGTAGAGGCTGACAATCTGGTTCTATTATCATCTTCACTCAAATAGCAATTGAGATTTAGTTTAAGCTGTGCAGACTTTCACATTTTGGAAATTTAATTGTTTCTTTGTTATAGTTGGTAATATATTGTTTAGGCAGATTGGGGCAGCCATATCTTAGCACCATCTCTATTATTACAAATTTACAATACAAAATATGTGACAAAATTATGTTTCCAGTCTACATGTACAACTATCAAACTAAATTATCAATTTTCTTAATGCCTAATTGCATACTTGACATTCCAAGGTGGATTTCTTAATCAAATGATACTCAGTGATATGGAAAGCAGTAGCCACACAACTCCACCCTCATTATGGTCTTTAGCTAATCTTAAGAAAAGCTTATTAGCTTATACTTTTTGCTAAAATATTTTCAGGATTAGATTAGTTCCAAATTCTAGCAAAAACATAATCAAGAACATCGAAAACAAGGCATTTTCATGAACCTTTTTAGGCTTTAGTAAAACACTTTGGATCTTCTACTTGTATTTGTAAGTTAGGCCTACCCCTCATCTCTTACCTTCTAATAACTGAGTTCTCTTGCTTTTTCTTGCGTGACCTCAAACTAGAGCTGGCAAATGGGCTAACTGGCTAGGTCAAAAAACGCAAGTATGCTTATTGGGTCACTTTTTGTTCACCCAAGCCCGGTATCATTAGGTGGGGTCAGTGATGGTCCACGGACTGCGGCTCATTTTGCATGCTACAGTGCCGTTAGCTCATTTGCCAGCTATAACTATAACTACCTTAGGTTGGACGTCCAAACGACCTTGGGTAGTTTTGTTTGTATCTGGTAACTAAAAGAAGCCTACCATGTTGAGCAATTTCTGTTTCATGCCTTAAGTTATAGGTAGATGTCATTTTCTCAGGCTCTCAGCTCAATCAATTATGCTAGCAGCCATTGACATTTTTATTCAAATGTGTAATATTCTTCTCTATAACATTCTGTTTGGTGACAATTTATTTCACAGCTCTCTTGATTCTTTTTCTTTTCTGCTCACAATTAGAAGGTTGTAGCAGCAAATGCAGCTCCTTTTTAATTATCATACAAATTGGATCATTACCTTTAATCTAATATGCAACCCAGTTTTTTTTTTTTTTTTAATAAATTTAAAAAATTTTTTTTTTTCTACCACTCAAATCTTATGCTAAACTTTTGCAAAGATGCCAGCCTAGTCTGGATTATGCCTTGTGACTTTCAAGTAGAGTTGTTATGCTATCTGGAGGCTATAGCCCGACATCAATACCTGCTATGCTATCTCCTCCACATAACTATCTGCTTGGTAATTTGTAGGTTGTGATGAAGCGTGCACAGAATGTTGCGCAAGCTGTTGTCAGAACCCGTTCGACTCTATCATCATGGTCTTGCATGGGTGCACGTCGCCGAAATGTGGGCACTTCACTAAACACTGCAGTAGAAGATTTGGCTGAAACTTCTCTAATATCTGAAAGAGCATGTGAATCTCTTACTGTCAAAGACCCAGTGCCAAACACACTGGAGTGTAATTCAAATGTCGGGTCACGACATGATGATACAGATGAAGAGGAGGAGCTCATTTCGGCAACCAGAGTCAATCCAGCATCCACAGTAGAAGACATCACAGAAGGCGAATTATGGTATGAACTGGAAAAGGAGCTCCAGCGGCGGGAGGATGAAGTGGATGTTTGTGCTCAAGAGGAAGAAGCGGCTGTGGCGAAAGAAATTACTGAAGAGGAGGAGAATGTGTTGGCCGATGCAGTTGAAAGCCAAAGGCCCATTTCTTCGTCGGATGCTACAGAGAGTCTCCACTTCTATCCCCCAGGTAGAATAATGCACATTGTTACGATACCTTCATCCGACGAGCCTGCTAGTTTAGCTGACGACGAGGATGATGACGAGCCAGCTGAGGAACATGTCGGCTTGTTCGAGACACCTAGAGAACTGTACAGTAAGATCCGACTTTCGAGAACAATGATTAAGGATCACTATATGCCAATGTATAAGAAGATGATTGAACTATTAATCAGGGAACTGGAAAATGATGAAGTCGTTTGTAATGTGTAAAAAATGAATTATAGGTGATATAATATATTGTGTTTGCTCCAATTTGATGGCAACTAGTCGAATATGGTTTGTCATTCTTTTTTAATTTGGTCATGAACTTTTCATATGGAGCTCATTGTTGTTTCTAAATTTTTTTAAAATTAAAGTAATATGAAAATATCCCATCTCTATTTGAAACTTGAAAGAAAATAGTATTCTTTGGAGTCGCGACTGGAATTCTGTTACATTAAAATTTCATCCTTTTTCAAAGTCAAAACCTCAAATTCAAATTTTCCATTTTGTTTGTGAGATCGCTAATGCCCTCAAAACACCTTCACCAAATTCCTACTCTATCCCTTATAAAATAGAAGTCATTTTTTTGCTTGAATTCTCCTAAATTACGAAAAAAATCGATTACAATTTACAAAGAAAAGTTTTCTTTCGAGAATCAAAAATATTTTTCTTAATATTTGACTGGTAATTAGTTGAATTAGATTCTTTATTTTCATATTAAACCAATTCTTTATTTACCTTTAAAATGAAGTCAAAATAATCGTCAATAAAATAAAAAATTTGAATTGAGAGAGTTGTTTAGTGAGCCCCACCAAGAGAGGTGAGGGCTTCCAAAAATAGACGAGAAGCTCACCAAAGTAAGGTTTCGCTACTCGCGCTAAAAACAAGTGTTCATTGTACTCGGTGTCGGCACGACCTGTCGTCACTATTCGTTCATTAACAGGTCGCCTTTCACCCCTGACAGGACGGGTGCTCTCTTTCTCCACCTATACCTCCTATTTATACACTCAATCTGCATTCTGCTTTCTCCTATCTTCCGATGTGGGACTAAATCACACCCAACAAATACCATGTGATCTTTTGGAAACCATAACAAGTATCAACTCCGAGAGAGAGCTCATGGCCTCCATCGACTAAACCCTTCACGACGCCCTCCACCATGCTTCTTGCCATCGTGATCCTAGGCGTCGATCGATATTGGGCTGATTCCTGATCTAGGTACGACTTTTGTCCATCTTCTTATGTTGATTACTATCATGTACTTCAATAATGTATGTATCCGTTGTTCAATTTCAGTTCAATTTTAATTAGAATTTTGTTTTCTTATCTGCATTTTAGGTTTTTATGAGGCTTCACTCACTCGACTGTTCTAAAACCATTGTTTGTTCTAACATGTTTTGGCTTTGGTACTATCTAATTGTGTGCACAAGTTAGACCATCACTTAGGTTATTGATCCTTAATGCCACTCAAGGTGTTTTTTTAATTTTTATTGTGGATTCTCTGCCTAGGTAGTTAGGTCACTTTTCCATTAATGTAGGTAATTCTTATTATTAGGTTTTTCAAATTTTAGCAAATGCTGTTTTCACCGACAGGCAATAACGATTCACAATGTCAATATGTTAGTGATGGGATGAGGAGGTTTTACAGTATATTTTTTTAGCTCAATTACAACTGGATTGCTTGACCTTATAAGATGATTATTATTTAAATTCACCCTTATAGGATTGCATTTAACAAGTTTCTAACATCTGCTTGGTTGCATAGACTAGCACTCCAAAATTGCCTATGCTATTAATGTGTTCAAATACTGAAGGAGATGGGTTGTTTACACCCATCATATGTGTCCTTTATTGTGAAATGTAGATTTCATTCGTGGAAAGCATGTCCAGTAACCAGTTTGTGAATTTAGCCAAGTCCTGTTATATGCCCTTACTGTAGAATGAATGTTTATTGTTAGCTGTAAGTTAATCTTATTGCTTTGTCATTATATAATCAATATCTTTGATGAAATAGCCTTATCTATATTGTTAATAAAAAATCATATTGCATGCCACATATTGCATATAACTTTTAACGCTTCATTAAAAATCACATAATTGGGCAAGAAACAGGATAATTTTTGTTGTCTTCTTTGCATCCTACTATTGAGGAACTTAGGATTGTTATCCTTGGCATTTGATAATTCTTCTACTAGTTTGCAACAAAGTTTTTTTCTGGTTTTATCATAATAAGTAACTTGCTTTGAAGTCACTGTTTCAATATTTTCAAATTCTGTCTCCAGATTTTATTTCTATAATGACTGATAGGGATAACTGTTTCATTAGATATAACTGTTCAGACTAAGAGTGCTACTTTTCTGAACTTTCTAACATGGTTTAAGTTCCAGTTTTGATTTAATTTTTATGGTCTGTTTTCCTTAAACACACGCTATCCAACCTCGTTTCTCAATATAATTAGTAGTTAATTGTTCATTGTTTTGTTTGTAATGTGTGCAAATACTCCCTTTTCTTTATTGCTAGAATAAAAGAAGCCTGTCTGATGTTTGGTTTTGGCGAGTTAGTTCAGAAATAATAGCTGTGTAGGCTCGTCAATGTCACATAGACCATAGTAATAACATTGGAATGTGCCCTTTTTCACTTTTGAGATTCATTTGTTTAATTCACAAACTTTGAACTTTCAAATTTTCTTTAGAATTCTCATTGACACACCCTTATTTCACAAAGCTAAAAATTCTTACTCTCATATTCGAGGTGAATCCCCATTGGATATCGCTTACCAATGTGCTACCTTGTGTTGTGTAGGCTCTTAGCATTCACAATCAAGTATTCAGCTGAAAACCCAGTTCAAAAATATTAAGTGTGAAAACATCGGTTTATGTGAGCTTGTGCATATTGTTTTCATGCAACTTGATGTAGCGTCCAATGTAACAGGTCTATTCAGCTCTAACTATTTAGGAACACAAAACATACATTGGAAAAATTAGCTATTTCTTTTAAATTTCTATCTAAACATAGATAGAGAGCCCGAAGTAAAACTAACTGTTGAGTGAGAAATATCCTTTGGGTTGATGATGAAAAAAGAGGCAAATTGCAGAGATATCATCCACTGCAAGGGCGGGTCTTTTGCGTTTCCATGCACGAGTTGCGCATTGGACGAGTTTCTTAGCCGATTTTTCCCTCGTTGAACCTGCAACAATTTGCACAGCCTCTTGGTTTGAAATAACATCCCATACTCCATCCGTAGCCAAAATGAGAAAATAATCATTGGTAGTGATGTGTCTGTGAGTAACATCAGGTACAGAAATGAGACCAAAGTCCTTAACACAGTAATCACCAATGGCTCTGGAGACAGCAAGTCCTGGAGTTGGAGCATTTGGCATCCACACCCGGTACACCCCTGGTTCATCTTCTAAGCAGAATACTCTACCTTTTGACTCTCTTATTCGTTCAGCTTCCTCTGCATTGCAAAATATATAACAATATTCAGATTCACAACTTAAAGCTTAAATTGATAGTTGAAGTCTTCATTTATACTTTTAATATTATATTCCAACACCCCCTCACGTGCAAGTTTGTTATGACTTTGCAGGTGGACCGAAGAGCAAACTTGTTATAGGTTTGGATATGGATCAATCAGAGATAGAAATTTATTTATACAAATTTGGGGCGTCAAGATCTGATACCAAGTTAGAAAACATTTGATACGATGTTTGAAAACCAAGTCAATTAAAAACTTAAACCGATAGTTGAAGTTCTCGTTTATACTTTGATATTATATTCCAACATAACTGATCGTCATTTTTATACTTACGAGGTATATTGGGCTTGAAATCAACAGTGAGCTGAAGTGCTACCAATTTTCCATCAGCACAAGTTGTTGCCAAAACAGCCCTGGAGTCTCCAACATTTGCAATCACTAGATGATCACCCTAAAGTAATATTATTCATTTTGTCAGCAAATGAATGATGAGTAGTTGTAATTAATATATATATATATATGAGAAAAAAGACTTTCAGCCATTATTTGTTGGTTGAGAGTATCAACCAATAAATCATGGCCAATTATGTGACGTCACATCAACAATTTGCACTCATACTCGCCCCAATAAATTTTTGGGCGGGGCGTACCTGTCTAACTAGGGTCAAAGCTGTAGTGCCACTGCGGAAAGAATCAATGGTAGGATGGTGCTTAAGCTCCTCATCAATGGCAGCATATGTTTTTAGGAAAGATTGCTTCCAAATATGAAAATTGAAGTCATCACATGAAGTTTCATTGCCAATTGAAGTCGCAGCAGCAGCAATGGCTTCTTGCCAATTGCATAGCAAAGAAGATGGCACAGAAGCCCTTGTCTTTTTGGAAACAAGATGGCCCCATGAACCATGCCCATCAAATATCCCACACAACATCATGTCTTCTTGGCATCCAAACTCCTATTATATACACACACGTACAACAAGAAGATTAGTATTATTATTTCCATAATCGATCATACCGTACTAACTACATAATATACATAGAATGACGGAGTTAGGGGTGAGTTGTAGTGGGTATGCCAATACTATCTTGATAAATAGTATATTTCTAACTATTATGTTATGTTCAGCGCTAAAAGGCTCCCATCACTTGTCTATTGCTCCACTTTCAACAACTGGCTTTGCCACAATATATATCTATATATCCTAACTTGGAACGAGATTTTGAGCGAAACTCATCATCGCTTCTAACGATAAAGCACATGTTTTAGAGCAGATCGAGTTTGTTTATACCATCCTTTAATTTCATATTATTCCGAGTATGAACATTTAGAGCAAACAAATTTAGGGTTGGGTCGGATTGTTTAACCCTAACTCGACCCTATAAGATTTTCAGGTTATGGTCGTTTGATCATATTTGAGGCATTAAATACACTATTTTTGCAGGTAGCCGTTCGAAAATTTACGTGATGAACTCAATTATGACCGGAACCGACTAACTTTGAATTGGATTAGAGTGGAGTAAAATTGTAAAAATAGGGTCGTGTCTTAGGTCCAAGTTGGCAGCTCTAATATAATAGTAGGTTGAATAAGAAATTTGAATGATGAAGCATGGATGTATGTATATGTAGATGGATGTACCTCCCACACAACCAAAGAATCTTGGTTAATTCCTTTAGTTCCTCTCTTGGAGCAAACGGATACGAAATTATGAGAGTTGTGAGAGTGGACAGTGCCAGCAGGAGAGGTCAACATCATCTCATTTTTCTTTGCTTCCTTTGCCAAATCTTGTGCAGCTTCTCTCCCAACACTATTATTCATCATCTTCTTATTCCCTTTCTTCATCGATACCAACCCATCAAAAAGAGCTGGAAAATCCACCATCCCTATATATATAAACCCAAACACCGCAAACCAATTAATTATCAATACCAAGAAACCCACATATTCATATATATTTCACAAGAAACTACATACCAAGAAATAACCTTGTTTCTCCTCTATCAACAGACGACTCCTCAAAGCTTCGAGAGCTTCTTCAAGAGCTTCTTCAAGTTGCACATATAAACACGTAAACATATATATTACGGCTACGACAACTGAGACATATTTACGAAAACATCCTTGTGTGAGCAACAACCCATATATGTACAAAAACACAATCTTTACACCACAAATAAACTAGTTAAAGGTTTGCCAATTTTGTTGCGGAGCTTTTGTGTGGGAGATGAGATGGGATGTTAGTTTATATAAATATGTATAGTATGAAAAAGTCGGTTTATGGCGGCAATAAAATAATATAAATTTGTGGTTAAAGATGAAGGAGTAGAGTAGTTAATTAAAATGATTAAAAAAAGAAGAGAAGATGATGTTATATGATTGTGAAAGTTGGTATTGAATTAAAAATAACAATATTCATTGTGTGTTGATAGATAATGATATCTTGTTTTGTTACCTCATACAAATAAAGTAATATGGTATAGTAGAATATGATATCTTGTGGTGTTGTGGCTTCCAATGACCACAACAAATACTTGGCAGCTATTAGCTGGCAAGTCCATTCCATTCCATTCCAAGAAGTGACCATCTTTATTATATATACTACTACATGTGGATGGGTGGATTCAAAAGTCACTAGGCCTTGCCCTACCTCATTGTTTTGTGACCCACCCCACCCAATCAAATGATTTCCAAACCATTGCTAGATTCTAGGGTTGAATTGGAATCAAAATATCTTTTTTTCATTGTTCATATATGAGCAGTAATACAACTAGTACAACTAGCAACTCGTGCGTTCGTGTTAATCATATCTTGCTGAGAGAATCTGGTTGTATTATGCATCTAACACAAACACGACTCGTTTAACACAACACGATTAATGCAAACACGATCCAAGACATTCAACATGATAGAACCAACATGTTTACACAATACTATCCAACACGTTTGACATAACACAACCCAACCCAACACTTCTAACGATTATTATGAATAATCTGCAACTATACCCCCATTTGTGCGTGTCATGCATGTCACAACACCACCAATCAATCATGCGTGTGTATTGGAAGCCCAACATGAACATGCTACTTTTGTATTGTAACTTTATGTTAATGATAAGAGAAGTGAAGTATAGAAAGATCCAATTGTAATTCTACTTTGTATTGTATTGTATGAAATTAGATGAGGTGAAGTGAGTACTCATTTATACAACAAGAATGGCTTGTAAATACAACCACCCAACAAGAAGAAGCTACAATCAATAAATAAAGCCTCTCCCTCTCCCTCTCTCCCTGTATGCAAATTGAACAAAACTTTCCAAAAATAAAGAAAAAAAAGGAGGCAATTGTTGTGATTCCTCCAAGTCCAATGGTTAATGAAAAACTTGAGGAGATGCATAATATTCACTCTCATTAAACACAGGCCTCAAATCTTCTTTACACATGAAATCCAAGGGGTACGAAACCAGATGCCCCTTCACCGACTTTAGTCTCTCCATCGGATCCATTTTTTTCATGTCTCCGTTTTGGTAAGACTCCAACTTCTTGGGGGCTATTCCTAAATCAATGGTTGTATGCCCAAGTTTTTCCTTGAAAGAGGCCATGTTATGCCTCAGTGCAGCTCTGCAAGTAATCACTTCATATCATATATATTTGCAAAACATTTTTTTTTTTTTTTTGAATGCTATATATTTGCATAACTTTATTATAAACAAACAAATACACCTTAAATACCTGGAACTTATAAGATCATTAGGTATGCAAGAAAAGACGTCTTGGTAGATTGCAGTGTTCGTCTGTCAAATGAATCATTCACACGAGGTTAGTTATGAACTTAACATGGAATACAAGTGAAAGGACAATATAGACAACTATGCTTGAGTTAACAATGTATGCCCACCTTTGCAGTTGCCATCCATATGTCCTTATAAGTTGAATCAACTATGGGGTCGATAATTTGGCTCATCTGACAACACCAAAAAACAAAGTACATGTATGTCATCAACCCGAAAATACTCAGCTCTACGATAAAGCTCAACTCCTTTACTAATACCAAGTTGCTCCCTTACAGTGTTGCCCGCAATGCATGTTGACCAAATTGATTGAGAAATTTGTGAAAAGAAAATTACTAACCCCTCCTCCACGAATACCAAGGTGTTCAGACCATAGCGAGAGCCGAAGACTTAGAGAAATTTTTCCTGCCTTCCACGGCTTTCCTCCCATACAAGAATCAACCAACTCTTTGTCTTCAATAAGTACACCAATCTGAAACCGAAATGTTTGACAATTAAGGGAAAGGCTTATAATGTGATGTAGATATGCTTACATATATTAAGTTTTACAAACACAATAATTTAGGCTGGGATAAAGATACTTTAGGCTGGGATGGAGCAATTTGGATATAAAGATATATGGCACCAATAATTAATTATATATAAGGAAACGCAAGGAATAAATAATCTACAAAAATATCAAAGGGAGATATTTGGATGTATAAGAATTTACAATGTCAGAGAGCTAAAGCTTCCTGGAAAGAAGGAAAAAAAAAAAAAAAACTCATTGTATTGTCAGTTCCCAATGGAAAAGCAGAAAATAAACCCACTTCCTAAGGGTATTGACAGATAAATATTAATCAGCTACCAAATCTAAAGCTGAATAGTCATGAGGACAAAATAATAGAGCACATATGTAAAATTAAAAATCATATTTCCAAAGGTAAGCATTTCATTAAACTTTTTTGAATGAGAATGGGATTGGTAATCAAGAATTGGAATGGGAACGAGATTCTTATTTTAAAACCATTCTCATGACCAAAACGTCATAATACAAACACAACGAATTGGAATCTCATTTCCATTCCGATTCTTGATTCCCATTTCTGTATAAAAATATAAATCCAAATGCTACCCAAATTTGCAGCAATATTTCTGTACAGAAAATTCAAATCATATAGAGAAATATACTTTAATGTCCCTTTATGAGAAAGTTTCTTTAGAACAACTCAAACAAGAAGTTTCTTAAATATTCGTGATGAAATCTGTAGACTTTTAAGAAAATAGAATTTTCAAAATTTACAAACTCGTCAGGTATCAACAGAGATAATAATCCATAGGAGTGGACATCATAGAGCTTCTCTGATAAGTTAATCTATGCAAAAAGGCAGTTACACTGGAGTTTTATTTCAATATTATTCTGGACACTATAGTTTATCAGTTACAAAGACATCAATTGCAAGTGTGTAAGATATTTAGAATTTCATGACATATGAGATTTGCTGACGTATGCTTTCATTATAATAGTTTAATTTGATCCAAAATTAGTTAAGCCTAAACCTGGGCCAATATCCATCTCATTTTAAGCAATATTGTAATGCCCTATGTAGAAAGTTTATATCTTACTTTCAAATGAGAACAATATCTAATAATTCCATATTCTTTACATTACATGGTATCAAAGCCCTCTGGTAATCTGGGTTTTGCAGGTCTCTCAATAGCGTTGTGCTATCAAAGCCAGTGGTGTCAAGTCTCTTTTCAATTTTCAAAGCTTTTTATATACACCCTGTCCCAAATGAGTGTCCTCTTTCTTTAAAGTATTTATCCCATAATGAATGTTTATTTTTTCTTTTTGGCAAGTTAGTTATACATGAATTATCAAAATATATTTATTATAACATAATTATAATCATTTGTGTTTGTTACAACAAATTCATATGTGGGCACATGAGGGAAAGTTAAGCACTAATCAAATCATTCTTAAGATTTTAAAAATAATAAAAAGATGATACTCATTTTGGGATGGAGTACTTCTCTTTTTGTAAGGCATAAAAACTTTGCCCATCCCTTTACAATGAGAAAAACATTAGAAATGTAGCGACTTCCTAGTGTTCTAGTTGTCAACATTTAGACGGTCTGCTTTCTAATAGTTATTTTAAAAATCCAAACACACTATGCAGTCCGTGACCATATGATTTGTATTTTCTAGACATCATTTGTTTATGTTAGAATCCATGAAACCTAGGAGATAGTTATGTAACTTAGAAGATAGTTTTAATTTAAACATCTTACTTCTAGGATTAGAACTCTAACCTATGTACTATAAAATTGGGCATTGCCCCCTGTGAATATACACCATACATTCTCTTATTTCACATGTTATCAGAGCGTAGATAGAGAATTTATCCTTCTCCGACAAGGCTGCCACAACATTTGATTGAAGTTTTGACACCATCATCGACCATAACTCGACCTGATATCTAATTCGTTGTGAGTGTAGTAGGTCAATTCTTAAACTCCCCACGTGATGTCCATTGGGTAGCTGGACTCCAATGAAACTCATATGATATAATCAAGCCGCCCTACACATTGCCTCCAATCTCGTCTTTCATGAAAGGACCAAACACATTGAGATAGACTGATATTTTGTGAAGGAGAAGTGGTCGAAGGAGTCGTTGCTATTGAGTTCGTCAACTCAAACAATCAACTAGCAAATGTCTTCACAAAATCACTTTGTGGTCCTCAAATTGAGTACATATGTAACAAACTCGGTATATAAAATATGTATGATCCAACTTGAGGGGGAGTGTTAGAATTTCTGTAACTAAGGAAATAGTTATGTAACTTAGGAGATAATTTAATTTTTTATTTTGAGGGGAGGAGATAATTTTAATTTACATCTTACTTCTAGGATTAGAACTCTATCCTATGTACTATAAAATTGGGCATTGCCTCTGTGAAAATATAACATATATTCTCTGATTTCACAGTTTCATATTTTAGAAACTTCTCACAAATAAAGTGTCAAATCCACAACATATTGACTTTAGGAGGAAATATTTCTATATTTAAAATCCATGACATGATATGTAATCTACTGACACAATGACACACGCCTTAATTAGAATAGTGTAATTTGTTCCATATATGAGGCCTTAATTTGGGCTTATGTCCAATTTAATTTTGAGTTCACTCTTGCTATTTCCTATATAAAGGGTTTTTAATTCTACTATCAACTAGCAAATGAATTCAATACATCATTTCGTGAGGCAACATCAAAGTGAACATCATTGAATGATAAATGTTTGCTCACAAAAACACCAAACACTCATAAATTAGGAGATGGATTCAATGTACGGTAACACTCCGTCAAGAATACAATATGATGGGTTAAATGGTTTTTAGGATAAGAGAGAAGGATAGAAATAGGTACACGGAAAAAAAAAGGTTAGGTACCAAAATAAAAATGTACATGCTAGGAAAAGCTTGTTAGATGATTTTGATGAGTCAGATTCCTTGTGAACTCAGATATTCATCACAAATGTGGATCATATACGCACTAACATTGAAAACAGATGTGAATTGGGTCATCGTCGCAAGGAGGACGGAATCTATATATTACATCACTGAGATTCCTAAGAGAGTGTGGGGCAGCTTCCTAGGTAATTTGGAGATGGTGTTGTGGCCAATTGTTACAGATAAGAGAAATGGCTTCTTTCTGATCCAGTGCAGAGTGCTATTTGAGAAGCGGATTAAGTTTAGATAGCCCTCAAAATTTCTGGCTCTATGACTAATGTAGTGCACTCAGTGAAGGTCACATGGTTATTTCCATTAAGAGATGGGTTAAGCTCAATTCTGATGGGGCCTTGAAAGACCAACCTGGGATGGCCAGTGTTTGGAAAGGGTGGTGGTGGTAGATGGATGGTGTATTATACTAAGCGTTGGGTCAGACTTCAGAGTAATATCACGGTGGCCGAGTTCCACGCCCTTAAGCATGGGTCAATATTGTCTTTGGGATGATGGAGGCATATGGAGTGTCAGGTTGTAGTAACCCAAGTTAAAAACATGGAATCTGATACGAATCTAGACAGAGAGGAGGTGGGTGATATTTTAGCATTGCTTTGTCAGACTACTTCAGGCCATGTGTATCGAGAAGGTAATCAAGTAGCTGTTGTTCTTGCAAATCCGGGTGGTAGGCCCAGGTTACCTTGGAAGTATTCATGTTGTTCCTAGTGGAGGTGACCAATGTTGTATGGAAAGATTTTTAAGGCTTGACTAATGTTCGGGCCATATCCCTTGTTTTGCGAGTAGTTGCTGTGTCTCTTTCCTTTCATACCTCTCCAAAAAGCATGAGAAGTAACGGGAAAGAGAAAAGAGCGAGTTTTCTAAAAAGTGGTTAAATGTTATTTCATCTTCCTATTTGAATTTGGGTCTCTTGGTCCTATCATGCTGCTAGCATTTCATATTTAGCATAAATTAAGTTGAGCTTGAAAATCAGAGTGGGATTTCTGTTATCTGACATTGCTATTAACATCATGTTTTCTTGATTGAACTAGACAGTTTATTTGACATTTCAAGTAAACAGTGAACGGTATAATGCAGAAGGATCCAGAGTGAAGTGGTACCTCCGAATCTCTTGATCCTAGTAAGCTTCTGTCATTGATGTTAGCTGATCCAATTAAACATATACAGTCATCAATTATCATGACTTTACTGTGCACATACACCTACAAAACAAGAGATAAAATCAATTTTGTGCAAGCTAAACCTCTTGATGCTCAACTACACATTCATTCATATAAACAGGATTTGCAGATTTCAGGATGAGAGTTATCAGTGAATGCATGTATATGTATGTAGCTAGGCATAAATATGACAGGAAATACCTGACTAGAGGCCACAGGTCCACCATTGAACAGTTTACCGTATGCTCTAAGACCATAGAAAGAAATGTAATCATGTGTTTTGGGACCAAGAAGATCATAAAGATTATGCAATATGGAATGCTGTCCTCTGCTAATGGTACGATACTGCCAATGCATAATAGCTCTTACAGAAGCCGCACCACCATCATCAAGACCACCCTGTTAAAATTAAAAAAATTATGTAAAGATACAGTATCTAAACTCCAAATATGAAAAGAAGTTAACTGAGATTTAGAACCTGAAAACCTGGCAGCAGAGGTATGACAATAATAACTCTGAAACTCTTCTTATCATTATATGCTCGCATAATTCGCCGGTACAATGCTTCTAGCACACGATTTCGTATAATTTCATCCCCTGAAAGACCTGATATAAAAAATTGATTCTGGATACAAGTTTCCCATGAATCAGCCATAAGTTATCTTAGTAAATCACAAATGAGAACTTTTTTTCAAGACTCTTGTCTTGCACAAAACTTACAATTCCGGTAAGTAAAAACAAAACTGAAAATATTCAAGGAGTCTGAATTAAAATTATTTGTAGAAATGTCAGTAATAAATCATTGTGATACCATTATAAAATAATACCCATACCTTCCACCCATTTGATGCAAAAGTATACAGGGCAATTCTGCTTTTATGATATGTTATGTATCTCTTTAATATTAAACTATTTGTTATATTAGGTTTTTTATTAGGGTCTCCTATTTATCCTTTAGGTTTTATTAGGCTTTCCTCTTTTTATGGTTTATATTCTCTATACAATTATATTCAGGTATAATTTGGAATCTATACATACTATAAATATTGTATAAAAAATAAGTTTATAATGCTCACATCATCCAAATTTTAATGTTGCCACAATTTTTTTTATTAATTACAAAGTAACTCATTTTCAAATGAAAAAAAAAAATTTCTTAATTACAAATCAATACATTTTCCAATTTTAAATCGGGTAAGTTATGAAAAGCCATAAATAAGAAACTAAGTAGTTCTAATATAACAAGTTAAGTTACAGTCGCAATTAAAGTAATTGTGTAAACCCTAATTGAGAGCTATAAATATAGACTTTATATTTGATGTGCTGTAATATGTATGAAGAGAATGCACTCACGTGTATGTTGTGGTTTGAAGAATACTGGATGATATTATTTGAGTTTATGTCAAAAGTGTGAGTTATCATATATAAATCAAGAGAACGAAAATAAATTAATTTGCATTTCTATATTTTTTGTATATATGTTATTTTTATATGTATTAATTTACAGTAAAATTATACTTTATTACTTTGTACAATAGTATGATTCTAATTTTTTTTTTTATTCCTTTTAATCTGACAAATAATCATTCACTTTGAAAAAAATACAAAGAATCAGTAATATACAAATTGTATATTGCACAATATTTTTAATTGTATAAACAAATATATTATGTGTATTTCACATTATATAAAAGGTTAGTAATTCAACTCTTATCACATAAACTGTTCATATTGTACTTCAACAATATTAGTGATCTTAACCGTGTGTAATAATTTGTTTTTCATATTTAGTGCAACACATTATTGAGTGCCCCTCTCCTCTCTCTTTCCCTATTGTTCCTCATGTTATTGATTTCTACCCTTTTTCTCCTTTTTCTTCATTTCTCTCTCAATTCCTTCTTGAATTCTCCTACATCAATGACTCCCTCACACTTTGTAAATATTATTTGTTGATGTAAATAACTTGTTATAACTCGATAATAACTAGTACAATAGAGACTCCTATATATAGGAGATTAATACTAGAAAAAGGGAATAAGCTAGACTAGAAATAAGAAATAAACTAGACTAGAAGATTAAACTAAAACTTTCCTAATTTAACCAACTTTCCTAATTCTACTAACTTTAGAATTGAATCTTATTATTCAAGGAAAATATCTTAATTTCTAACAAATAAGCATATGCAAGGTTTAGCCAAATTGCCAATGAATGATGTCAAAATTTAATAGGGGTGCATGATTTTTTTTATCAAAACTGTAAATGATATACACGTCAAAGCTATAGGGAAGTATTACACAGAACTTACAATGCATACAATAAAGTAAATTCTAAAATAGATGTGAATAAGTACCAAAGAGAGATTTCAGCAGAGATTTATGACAATTTTTTCTTTCTATTGAATTGCTGCAAAACTGATACAAACTGGAGTGGAGATGAGGGTTACCTAATCTAGAACTTTATGAGGTCTGCTTACCCTGATTGTATAAAAAAGGGTGGCTTAGTGCACGAGGCTGCCGATCCATCATGTGGTATGGGGAAGGACATTTCTAGACACAACACACCCCTACTTAGCAGAGAGGCTATTTCCCTAACTAAGACCTGTGACTTCAACTTACTGTTGCGCCAAGTCTCACCCTCATTAAAACCCCAATTGCATAAGATACCTAAGCCCTTATCCATATATGCTTTATGTAACTAGAAAAAGAATTAAAATAAGTAGATTCTAGAAAAGGTAAGACTTAAGGTTTCCTGTCTCTGCCCTGATGCTACTGAAAAGAAAAAATAAAATTCCAAAATGATCTTCTAAATAAAATAAAATAAATTATTTTTTTAATTTACTTTTTCCTCTCCTTAATTCCAGATCAATACACATTAAAAACACATGCTGTAGGGAAAAGGATGGGCATCCATCCTTACCCGAATATTGTATCCTTCCGAATGTGATGGATGGAAGCTAATTATTTATAAAGATGTTCTCATTAAGTGGAGCAATATGTCCATATATGAATCAGTTCTTCCATTCTTCCTTCCTTCCTACCAATGAAAATCATGTTTGTGCTCTTCTGAACATCCTTAGAGATCAATTTACCATTCAACTATAAGCTAAGTTCTCAGTAGTTATGTTCCTAAGAAAATATGGTTCACGGTACTCTATTCTGTCAAGCATAGTTAAAATGTTGGATGCAAAATTATGATGAACTCCATGTTGCTTCCCCAAAAGTATTCCAATGAACTGATGAATACATACTGCAATAAAAAAACTGGAAACCTCATTATATACCTCAATATAGATGAAATGTTCCGCTTTCTCAATAAGAGAACAATATGCACAATGAATGCTCTCTTCAATCTGGCTTGTTCCAGCTGACCACTGACTGACACTTCTAATTACCTGAAAAAGGAAGGTTTCAACAACAGAAGAGTATTGAGTCCAATGTCATAATCAAATACAATATTAGTGATAATATGAAAGGTAAATAGACCACCATGTTACAGTCACATAACTATGAAGTAGTCACAGATAGACACCAATCAGATTATGCCTATCCTTTTTATTTCAGTAATTATTCTCGACGACAATATATAACTTCAACAACGAGCTATAAGAGCTTGACACTTGTAGTAGTATGTAGCACCTTAGTTTTCTTTTTCTTTTCTTCCTAATAGTGATACTAACATTAATATTCCCACCAAGCGATGACTAATTTAATAAAAACTCCTTGCACCTAACTACAGATATGAAGAATTATTTTATGTACGCACTAACTACACATAAGCAAACCTATAAGACAAGCATAGCTTAGCATTCACGCAAGTTGCAGAGCTTTGTGAAAATCAGCATAAAGCAAGCACATCTTGATTCTGAGGGGAAAAAATAAACTTTAGGATGAAAAAAAACATATCAATAAACTTGACATAAAAAAATGCAAATGCACAGTTATTGTGTTTATAGATACACGAGGAACCAGGGGCATAACAGAGGTTTAGATAGTCATATTCTCACTCCATAAATAGCAGCAAACTTCAAATGCCCACTACATTGCTTGAACCAACAATTGAGATAGAGGGGTAAAGAAACCCATTGGAATTCAGAAATATCATTGATAACTGTACCATACATCAGCCAGAAAACATGATTACTAATGCAAAATTTGATATATAGGTCAGTGGTTCTAATCATCGTACTTGCAGTGGAAATTTCCAATTAAAAAACAAAGGAGTCCTAACCGCCCTTTATTGGACTCGTAAACAGCGTTGTGCGTAGAAAATAGCTCAAACAAGAAAGGAAAAAAAAATAATCAACAGAACCTCAAAAGTCAAACAAAGATTGATATTCAATACTTCAGAAATCAGAAAAATTGTGAGTCATCATTGATGTCTAGCCAAGAATAAAAATAATATAAGTCTGTATAAATCACAACACACCTGGCAATGGCATGAAGCACGAGGACCCACTTGTCCACTATCTTCCACAGACCCAACTTGATCACACCGTTCTTGTGTTTCCCACCAATCTGAATCTGATGCTACAGGACCAGGATGCGCAGCCGGATCTGAAGTGGTTTTCACATGAATATCTGAGGAGTTCCCGTCATCTACAAAGCCTTTCATTGGTGTGTCTAAATTTTCTTGTTCAGTTTTGGACTTTCGAAAAGAAAAAGAAACACTTTTAGTAGGAACAGAGTCCAACCCATTTGAATCTGGGCTCCCATTGGTCCCATCCAAATTATCAGCCTCTTGAGGCAAAAGAAGTGGGATATCTTGCAAGGAGGACTTAGAGTTAAAGGAATCTTGTCTTGGAATGCCTTTACTACTGTCCTCAACGGTCTTAGTTTCTATCTCCATCTCCCTGGTTCTTCCCATGTAGTGCGGAATAACCATGTGGTGCTGAGGCATAAGTAATGGAATTGCCTCTTCATATGGAGCTTTGTTTCTCTGAATAAAAACGTAATATATAAAAATGATAAGATATCATAATCCTAATAGCATATTAGTACCAGTTCTGCTATATAATCAACCTTTGCATAGTTCCAGCGCTGAACAAAATGCCGAGCTATGTCACGGCAAGGTGGTCCCCAAAGGGCACAATGGACATCATGCCAAGGCATACGGGGATATTTTTCACGATCCACCTCATCCTTCATTGCATCTTCCCATGAATTTGGCTCAGATTCTCTGGAATAAATATACCAAAAATTCATTACATCGAGTAAAACCAAAAAAGCCAAGTACTGGTTTTTGTTACTGATGTAGGACAGTTAGTAGAAACTAAAAGAAAGGAAGAACGAGAGAGAGAGGAAATCGCAATTAAGTCTGAATTCTCAATATCATCAAATCAGATTCAAAACTAAACATTCGTACTATTTATATAGAATACAACCAAATCATATCCAAAACAGTTTAGAATCTACTCCAAAGCAATAAAGAAACTGAATGCTAAATAATATTGGTTGTCCTCATCAGTTTCATTCATCAACGCCCATAAGAGGGTCCAAATTTTCCTGATTTTGTACACTGTTGAATTTATTTTATTGATGTGAATAACTTGTTAATAACTAGTACAATATAGACTCCTTTATATAGGAGATTAATACTAGAAATAGGGAATAAGCTAGACTAGAAA